>CM035429.1:77789239-77806739 GCA_020310875.1 Ceratopteris richardii
CATACATATACACTTATACATGCACATGCACATACATACATATACACACATACACATGCACATACATACATATACACTTAGGTACACACATATGAATGAATTATATAATTACAGTACTAAAACACATATACACATGCACACACATGCACATACCTACATATACACATATACATGCACATACACACATATACACATTGGGTTATACATATACACATTGGGTTATACATATACACATATGTACATACACATGCATATGCACATACTCATACACACATATACACTTATACATGCACATGCACATACATACATATACACACACATACACATGCACATATATAAATATACACACACATACATAATTAAAGTATTAAAACACATGCCTAATATAAACAATAATAACAATCAATAGAACAAAACTCTTCATTACTTAATACCATACACACAATTCAAAACATAACTGAAATAATATATATATATATATATATATATATATATATATATATATATATATATATATATATATATATATGTGTAAATACATATAATCCAATGTCATAATCAACTAAAATCCTAATCATCATCACCATGATCATCATCATCATCAGCAATATCATGATCATTCTGATCTTCCTCATCCTCATCGTCATGATCACCCTGTGACGATCGAGATCGTCCCTCCTGTGTCTGTCTCTCCACCTCATCCATATTTGTCTCTCCATAATACTCTTGTATTACATATAACAAACATAAATAAATAAAATAATTAAAACATTCATAAAAACAAAATAATTATATAAAACTTAAAAATACTCACAAAGGCATCAGGATGATCTTGCATATACTCGCTCAAACGCCGATATCCAAAATTTGTAGCATACTCGATCTCCTGTTTCGTAGGATATCGGCCATAATCCTTCCGCTGCAATGAAACAAATAAAAAACATTAGTTGCTTGCATTTTAACAAAAATAAAAAATATACTCACAATAACACATATACTTACAAACGTAGCTACAAAACCATTATGGCCCATTTGGCCTAGGTGCGATGTGTGGCCCGACTCCACTCTCTTCTTTGCAGCAGCCTGTTTATTCAAGAAAAAGAATACATAAATTAAATGTAAAAAATTACTAAAATATATAAAAATTATAAATATAAACTATTAATTTGTGTACCTTCTGCTGAGGAAATGACTCCTGAAGACATAGCTGTCTACGAAAAAACTGCCACGACTCAGGTGGTATGTTAGCTCGCCCCTTATTTTTTTCGACCATACAATATCTCTTGTTAATTTAATCTCAAACAGAAAAAAAAGTCAGAATACATACACATATATACACACACATACACATACCCACATACACATATACATGCAAACATATACGCATGCATATATGTATACATATACACATATACATACATATACATATCCACATATGTACGTACACACACATGCATGCATATACACTCATTCATACAAAATACATGCATTTATCCCACAATAATATGTAGTTGGGTATATGTGAATATGTGTGTATGTGTAAATGTGTATACGTGAATATGTGTGTATGTGTAAATATGTATATGTGAATTTTTTGTTTATGTAGGTAATCAAATTATTAATATCAAATACCATTATTTGTAGATTCTGATCAATCAAATGGAACTCCACCACCGTCTCCTCTTCGTGCAACGACTTTATACTGTAAGTATATGAAGTATTTAATTTTAAATATATTTGATGGATACATAACTTATTTTTTTTTTTATGTTTCTTATTATGTGCAGATTCTGATCAATCAGAGGGTACTCCACCACCTCCTACCCATGCAACGACTTCACATGTGTCCTCCGATAGGAATTATGATGAATTTTACTATGAAGAGCATATTATATGTTGGTGTAACTCTTGTTATGGCACGTATCGAAGACCACAATTGGAATGTATTGAACATGAGGCAGAGTATGGTACTTTTGAGCGTGCACCATCACCTAGTCAACGTGATAATGCTTGGGTATGTATTTTCTATATATATTAATATCATTATTTTATTTAAAAACCATATATAAAATCAAATTATTGTTGATATACAGAAATACTTGCTCGATGATGATGATGATGATGATGATTTTTCTCATAATGTTAATATACCTCGTACACGTCATGGACTTGCTGTTCATCAATTACAAGCAGAGGTTTCTAGAAATCCTCTACCTCCTGGTTTAGAGAATGGAGCGGCTGGAGATTATCCATTGCCAGCTCGTGATCGTTCTTTAGTACAAACATATGATAGAAGAAGATATGGAGGATGGAATAGAGGACCACTTCCTTTAGATGGAGAGGTTTTCAACTTTTGGGGTAATCGCTATATGATTGCTCCATCCACTATTACTAATGCTGGTCGTGGTCTCTTTATTGTAGAGGATTTGTATGTGCCTCCGAACTCTGAAGTCACTCTTATGTCATTTTGTGGTCCTATATATGGATGGGGAGATTGGCATCGACTTTCACGTTATGTTCAAAGCATGAGTACTTATGGAATATGCTTGAACGCAACATCCCTTACTAGTAGAAGGATTATCCCTTACTAGTAGAAGGATTTTACATGCAGAAAATGAAAGATTATATATTGATGGAAGACCTTACACACATGGAAATATAGCAGGTTTAATAAATAGTAGTCGAGGGTTACATAATAGTTCAAGGACTAATTGCACATTTGAGGAGCGTGAAAATAGTCATGAATCACCATACATGAGTAGAGATGTATCAAGATACATAGTTGTCAATGCTATTACTACATTACATGCTGGTGATGAACTATTAGTGAATTATGGATGGCGTAGACCTCCAAGAGCACCTTTTAGCTAGAGAGAATAAAAATTTTCTATCCATATTTAATAAGTTATATACTTAATTTTATATTTGAAGTTTACTTTTTATTCATTTATGGAATACTAATGAGTTTTATTTATATGTGTAGATTCCAATGTATGATGTTGATGATATTCGTCCACAACATTCACAATTACCAGTAAGACCACGATTATTAGAAGCTTCCATGAGGAGGCTACGCAAAACTAATCCTGTGCAATATGCAAAGTTGAAAGATCTATATTCAAAAGACGATAAAGTACAAGATTTGTGTGACAATGATGAAGATGATGGCATGGCAGATTTTATCGAGGATTGGTATCAAAATGATAGTGAGAGCATTTATATTTCTAAAAATGAGAAATATCTTCGAGAGGAATGTCTAAAGCATGTATATGAAGGAAGTCGTTTGACACGACTAAGTGCGAGCTTACTTATTCTCAACCTTCAAAATCGTTTTGGATGGAGTAATGTATCTGTTTCGACACTATTAAGGTATAATTTTCAATTTTCTATCTATTTATATATATATATATATACATAAATATATATATATATATATATATACATGCAGGTTTTTATTCTTACTTTAGATAAGATAAGAAGAAGAACTTGAATTGAATGGATACGATTGTTTGGATGGCAGGATACGATTGTTTGTTTTGGAGGATATGAATGATTTGTCGATTCACACATATGTTCAGTTTGAAAGTGTGAATCGACAAATCATTCAATGAAGGTACATACTTCATGTGTCCAAAACAAACAATCGTATCCTGCCATCCAAAACAATCAAATTTTGTGTAAATATTTTGAAAGATGCATTAATAGTTTTAAAAGATGCGCGGACAAAAAGTGTCCATTCAATTCAAGTTCTTGTTCTTACCTTATCTAAAGTAAGAATAAAAACCTACATGTATATATGTATATTTATTTATTTACCTTTTTTAATATATCTTTTTTTGATAAACTTACAGGTTATTATCTGAAAAGTTTTTACCAAGTCAGAATATTCTTCCTACCTCACATGATGAAATGAAGAAGATAATCAACAATCTTGGTATAGATTATCAATGTATACATGCATGTCCTAACGATTGTATTTTATATAGAGGTGAATATGCAGACTCTTTGACATGTCCCAAATGTCAATCTCCTCGATATAAGGGTGAAGAAGGTAAAATCCCAAAAAAGGTATTGAGACATTTTCCATTGGCTCCATGGATTAGACATATGTTTCAAAGCCCCGAATTATCAAAGCTTTGGACTTGGGGACATGATCACAAAAGTACTGATGGAATAATCCGAATTCCTCATGATAGTGTTGCTTTTCAGCATATTGATTCTACATGGCCTAAATTTGCACAAAATCCACAGAATCTAAAGTTAGGAGTTGCATTAGATGGGGTTAATCCATTCTCCATGAAATCCAGTAAATGGTCAACATGGCCAGTGGTAGTCATAAACTACAATCTTCTGCCATATCTTAGCATTAAAAAGGAACATTTAATGCTTTCACTTTTGATCCCAGGCAAAAGACAAGTTAAAGATATGAATGTATATCTTGCTCCTCTCATTGACGATCTTCAAGAGTTATGGAGAGGTATTAATGTCATTGATGTATCGAAAAGCATCAGTGAAAGACATATTACGGTTCGTGGTATTGTTGCTTGGACTATTCATGATTTTCTTGGATATGGCGTTTGTTCAGGTATTGATGTAATTTTTTTATTCAATATGCATGTAAATAAATATGATTTAATCTAATTATATTTTTATCATTTTCCATGATGCAGGAATATCTACTAAGGGTTATAAAGCTTGTCCATATTGTGGTGATTGGTTGAGATCAATCTATAGTAAGAATCTCAACAAAAATATTTATCTTCGACATCGATGATTCTTGCCTGATGATCATCCATTAAGATCTAAAAGAGAAGCGATACATTTTAATGGAAAGCTTGAAACAGGCCAGTATCCAAAACCTATGACGCCTATGGATTGGTATAAAAAATGGACAGATGGACCTCTGATAGATCCAGAAGCAAAAATCTTCAGTGATGATTCAGATAATGAGTATGTGAACAGAGGTAAAGGAAAATTGGCACTCGCAGAGAACATATCAATATGGTATTCTTTGGAGTATTGGAAAGAGTTAAAAGTATGTCATCTTCTTGATCCTATGCATGTATTCAAAAATATTGGTTATTCACTATGGCAGCATCTTCTTGGACTAAAAGATACCATAGCATCAAGGAATGATTTGAAAGATAAAAAATCCAAACCAAAGTTATGGCCAGTTTTTGATAGACATCGACAAGAAATGAATTATGCATCTGCTCCTTGCGTACTTACAACAAAAGAGATACAGACTATCAACAATAGAATTCAATTGATTAAGACTCCTACAGGATATGGAGCATCGTTTCAAAACATGTTTACTATGGATGATAAGAGCTTATCTGGGCTAAAGACCCATGACTGGCATAACTTTTTGAAACATATTTTACCTTTGGTTATCGATGGATGTACAACGAAAGGAGTACGAGATGTGATCTATCGTCTTGGATCACTTATAAGGTAATTATGATACTTTTATATTTAATATGTATGAATATTGGATATCTTTTATTTTTTAATTAACTTCTTTATAATTGTTTTTATGATATGTATAGGTGGATTACATCCAAAGAGATCGATAAAAATTCAATCCCACAAAAAAAACGTGAATGCAAAGAGCTACTATGTTTGATGGAAAAAGAACTTCCTACTTCATTTTTTGATATTCAGGTTCATTTATTAGTCCATCTTGTAGATGAGATAGAGATTGCAGGTGTTGTCAACACTCGATGGATGTTTTGGGTCGAGCGATTTATGGGAATACTAAAAGGTTATGTGCGACAAAGAGCAAAACCAGAAGGATCCATGGCAAAGGGTTGGATGCTTGAAGAGTGCATGTATTACGTTAGTGAGTACCTTGAAAGAGTTCATGAAGAAGCTCCACGTGCAGGGACCAACAAGTCTTCTTCAAAAATAACAGATGAGGTATTATCAGGTAAGGGGGTTCCATTCTTATTTACATTTCAAGAGAAAAATGATGTTTCTACTTTTGTAGCATATAATAGCGAATGCATGCAAGCATTCCTTAGCGAGTACGAGGAACTTCAAAGTCTCCGAAGTAAAAGGTGAAAAAACAAAAGATCTAGATGTAATCTCGATAATAATGAGATTACAGATATACCTTCTTTCACGGATTGGCTATATAATCGTTTGCAACGCGCCAACGCAAATAATGAAGAAATCTCAGATAAGCAAAGAGAGTTAATGATAGGTTGTGAACGAAAGGTAATTTTATTAAAATAATATTTTATTTTTTTCATATATGTATGTTAGTTTCTATTTACTAATTGAATTTATTTTGCAGGCTCGAATGTTCACTAATATGTGGGCTTTTGGACAGCATATTAGAATCAAAGCCATTGATTCTTTACGTAAAACAGAGGATTCTAGTATTGTTGCTTCTTTCAAGCAACTATCACGTGCTAGCTCAAAAGACACGAACCTTATAGATAGCGAACTTGGTTACGTAGGAACTATTGTTGGTATCTACAAAATTTCATTTCGTACATTCAAACAGGTAGAAAAAAGTTTATATATATTTATTAGAGTTAGTTATTTTTTTAAGCACCTAATAATGGGTTTTTGTTGTTATATATTTTGATAGGTCATTTTGAAGGTTGATTGGTTTCGAGCGGAGTATAAAGGTAGTAATTCTACATTAAGAAAGGAATTATCTGGGTTTTGGGCAATTGATTCTTACAAGGTAATGCAATCTACTAAAGAACCATATATTCTTCCTAGGCATATTGAACAAGCATTTTTTTTATAAAAACCTAGATGCTCATCCTTGGTGGCAAGTCATTCATGTGCAACCTAGAGGTAGGTCATTGTTTGAACAGTTTATTGTTAGAGAGATCGAACAAAGTCTTCTTGATGATTCAGCATCAGATACTGATACATCAACATCTAAAATAGAAATTAGAATCATTATACGTGATAATGATACTAATCTTTTTTATGAAGAGGATAATTCTCTACATGCTGATTCTACTAATGAGGAAGAGGAATTACCAGAAATAGATATTAATTCAATAGATGATGTGATTCATGAGAACATAGATTTAACAATAGAAGAAATAAATGAAATCAATAAGGATAATGAAGATGAGACTATATTGATGTCTTACCAAAATGATGGCAATAATGAAAACATATGAGCAGATTAGATAGTAAATTCTACTCTAGTTATCGATCAATAACTTGAAGCTTCTGAATGGATATCAGATAATAGGTTTTTTTTATTAACTTGAATAACAATGAATCCTATTAGAGAGATGAAATCATGTTCTTCTAAGTTAGAACATGAAGCTCAGGGGTATGCATAATTATTTTATATATAGCTTTATCTTCGAGGAACAAATTTTTATCATGTATGTATGCATATGTGTGTGTATTCATGTGTATTATATGTATACGTATGTTAGTATGCATATATATGTATTTCATGTATATGTATGTGTTTGCATGTGTGTGATATATGTATACATGTGTTAAATATGCATGTGTATATATGCATATGTGTATATATGCATATGCATTTATGTAGAATATTCATGTATTCATGTAATATATGCAAGTGTTTATAATTGTGTACATGTATATATGTATATGTGTCTATGTGTAAATATGTACATGTAAATATGTATGCATGTATATATATGTTTATGTGTGCATGAAGGCATGTATATGTGATGTGTACATGTATATATGTATATATGTCTATGTATAAATGTATACATGTAAATATGTTAGTATGTATATATATATTTATGTGTGCATTTAGGTATGTATGTGTGATGCATAATATATCTACTCCAGTTTATATTTATGTATCCTATCTACATGATGTGTATATATCTTTACATATATTATGATCCTCGTTGATTCGAGTAGCTATATATAGAGGCATAAGGTTGGGAGGAGAGACATCTCTCTAGTAGGACGTCGGAGGTGTACATATACTTCAAACATATGGCTAAAAGGTTGAATTAGAGTTTTTAAATTAGGGATTTCAAAACCCTAATATCGAAATTAGTGTTTTCAATTTAGGATTTTTGAAATAGGATTTATTTATTTATTTATGCGTATGCATGTGTTGTGTATGTATGTGTATCTATATGTGCATATGCATGTGTTTTGTGTGTATATATGCATGTGTATATGTATATATGCATGTGTATATGTATATATGCATGTAAATATGAATATATGAGTCTATGTGTGTGTACATATGATTATGCATGTGTATGTGTATGTGAGTATGTGTACGTGTATATGAGTATGTGCATGTGTCTATGTGTATTCATTATATGTGTGTAACATTGCATGTGTATGTGTGTGTAAAAATGTGCATGTATGTGTGTGTATGTATAAATGTGCATGTATATGTATATGTGTGTAAATGTGCATGTATGATGTATATGTGTGTGTATGCATGTATTTATACCTCTAGTCTCACTTTCTCTCTCTCTCTCTCATATACATACATACATGCATAAACACACATACTCATATCCACATATATATACATAAAAGCAGTGCATACCGTGCATTGTCGCGACGATGAGCCATAAGTGTCCGCATCTCTTTTAAACACCACTTAAGCGACCATCCTGTCCCAAACTCTATCTCAAGTGAACTAAGCACATATTTTTTATCCCTCTCATCATGCTCACTACAAAAATAAAAAACATAATGTAAATAAAACATAAGATATATATTTCAATTTATATGTAAAACTTTTACTTACTTCCACGGTAAGTGGATAAAGCGCAGGTAAGAGTCGCATAGTGCCCGCATTCTTCTCTTGAACTTCAATCCATTCCCTATGTACACAATGTTCCCCTCTGGCTCTATGTCGCACTCTAGTCCTAAGGTGCCTATGCATGTCCTCATAGGCAACTCTGCTCTGCTATCACGTGCTGGAGGTGGTATAGGTGTCCTGAAAATAGATAGATAGAAATAAATAAAAATATGTGTTATAATAACATTAAAAAAGTTTATGAAAACAAAACATACCTATGAGCAGCTAGCTCTCTTCCTTCATGTGGAGCCGCAGAAGAGCCCTCGTCTGATCGCTGGGTAAGCATATGGATCGTATAATCCAGCTCCTCATCATACATCTCTGAGTAATCACGCATTATGGCCCCTAGAGTATCAGACGAAACTCTTGCTCTCATAAGACTTTTTATGAGAGTGAGTTTTGCCTTTCTCTCTCTACTGGGATCCATAATACCTAACATATAAAACAAAATGGTTAGAAATCAATATATATACGTGTACATATGTAAGTGTGTATGCATTAAGTATGTGTATGTATGCATGTGTGCATCTATGTATGTGCGTGTATATGTGTGTATGTGTGTGTATGCATCATTATGTGTATATGTGTCTATGTGTGTGTATATGTGTGTGTGTATGTATGTGTATATGTGTGTGTGTATGTATGCATGCATGTATGTATGTATGTATGTATGCGTATGCATATGCATTATGTATGTATATATATACATGTATGTGTATGTGTGAGTATGTCTCTCTTGAAGGCCTTCGGTGTGCCGAACAAGAGGAGGAAGGAGGAGATGGAGGGAGAGAGCAGAGAGGAGAGACGCGCAGATATGCGTGGGAGCCTCGAAACCCACATAATGAACTCTCTTGAGGCAATGCTCTATATATGATGTATATATATGAATATGGGGGTAAGGTCACATGACCCTTACATCCCCAACAATCTCCCACTTAAGGGTCAATGTGACCATAAGTGGAAAAATATACAAAGAATGATGTAGGACTATACAATAATGTACAGGAAGAGTCCGGATCTCTACCCATACGGATCAGCCTACACCAACTGCCTCGAACAAGGTGTATCCATGCACCTCAAACTGCTCTAGACTCATATCGATAAGAGTCGAGCTCACATATGACTGATGCAAGAACTGATGAAGTTCCTGCAAAGCTCCCACTCGCTCCATGCCTATGTCAATCATCGAACGACTGACAACTCCAAGTGCAAATGCTCCAATAGCAACTACAATGTCTGGTCTCGAGCATAATAACTCATACATCAGACTCCCGAACGCTGACGAAACATGTGCTATACCAGCTAACCTAAGTATGCCAGCCATGCCTGTATCCAAGGCATCCAAAGCACTATCATCAAGACCAACATGTCTTGACATATCTGTGTCAATATCTGGCATGAGCGAATCCAAGAATGACTGCATAACTGCTGACTCCTCAGCATCCAAATCAGCCATCCTATCAACCAAGGATGTGTCTAGCTGTGCATCCTGAGAGCTAATATGCTCTGGTATATGCTGTGTACCATGAGAGCAATCTTGCTCTACCACACCAAGTGTATGATCATGCTCCACATGAGCTGACTGCACAACATCAACACCAAGATCCATCTGATGATCTAACTCTAAGTGAGTATCATCACAATGCTCTATACGAGCATCCACATCATGCTCTAAAGCATCCAGCTGATCATCCAAAATCTGCTCTATAAGAGCATCCATATGATCAATAAAAGCATGCTCTACATAAGCATCATGAGCATCCAAAACATGCTCTACATGTGCATCCATCTGAGCATCTGAATCCTGCCATAAATGTGCATCATGAATGTCAATAGACCTATGTGTAGGTAGACAAAATGAGACATGACGAGTCTCACATCGCACATAAGGCTGAACTCCCACTGAGACGAGACTGTCTCTCACATGAAGTACCTGCAGTGGATACATGTGCCCGATCCTGGCACCTCTGACAAGCGTAAGCTGTCCCAACTGCAACTGAAAATGATGCTCGCCAAGGAATGCATAACATCTGCTCTCTTGTAACTGGCTAACTGAAATCAAGCTCATAGGGAATGAAGGCACATAGCGTACATGTCTGAGCATAAGTGATGCTCCACTAGGTAGTATAAGGCATACATCTCCTGCACCCTCAATGTCATATGTCGTACCATCAGGCATGTCCACATATCCACGACTCTCACCTGAGAATCGACAAAACCACTCACGATGTGGAGTAACATGAAAACTGGCTAATGCATCAAGCAACCAAGCCATATGTGTGCTATCCAATGAATAAGAGGAATCCAAAGATGAACCATAGGAGAAAGTGATATCACCATCACTAGCATAATCAACTACCATAGACTCTCCTGAAACCACTACCTGATCTGCATCACATGCATGTCTCTGACGTCGTCGTCGCATCCACCTGAAGCAACATCGTCGAGTATGGCCCTCACGACCACAATGCCAACATCGAAGTCGTCGATGTGATCTATGTCTCATATGAGTCAATGGACTCACATACATATCATGTAGTCTCTGCCATAATGCACTACTCGTCTCCTCATACATAACAGACGCATATATAGAATCCACAAGCTGTAATCGGATAGTGGAGCTGGCCAATGCATCCATATCCATCCATAAATGGTCGGGCATGTCACGAGGCCTCTGTGCATCTCTATGCACATACATGTGTAACCCTGCACGAACCAATGTATGCCACATCTGAGCTTTCCATCTCGGAAAGTCAGTGCCATCAAATCGAGAAGACACCATGCTGGCAATCCAATAGACTAGCAATATAACAAGAGACTAGAAACAATACTCTATCCTGAATAGGATCACACCTGCATATCCATATGCATAAGTCATATCACAAATGTCTCGATGGAGAAGGAACTATGTGAACCACCTGTCACATAACCATGCATCTAGCATGCATATAAAACCATGAGCATAAGCCTGCTCACCAAGTCTCCAAAGTGACCAAATAGATGTGGAAGAATCCTGGGAAAAATTCGACAGAGTATCCCCTGAAAACTGAGCAATCAAACAAGATAACCAATCACCAAAGAACAATGAATAATCTGTCACCACCTGTCACTGATATAAATCAAGAAGATAATGGCAACTACATGTGCCAAAAAACTAATGGCAATACACGTCAATACAATGGCAATACAACTCCCACTCAAGAATAAATCCTGCAAGATGGTCCAACTTGTCACAAATAACCTGTGACCAAGTCCAAATAAATGGAGATAGTCAATGATCCAAAGCTATCGCACAAGCTTCAAGATCCACTAGAGCTCTCTTCTAGCATAAAAGCTGTCAAAATTTCGACAACATCTCCTCTGTAAAATGGACTCTAGAACCAAAATAACCATGTGGGAATCACCATCCACATATGCCAAGAATCACACTGGCAAATATATATCAGTCAATGACCAAATGCTAATAATAGTGACAAACGAATGTGTAACTGAGGCTCCAATCTAGATCATGTACCTGCAAAGAAAACAAAAGATACAAGTACCAAACAAGATCCAAAATCAACTCTCATAAAAGTATGTGCAACCGGCAAGTAAATCCATAACCAAGTGGCATAAGCAAGATATAGACCACAATCCCACTATACATCCATGATCAAACTCATGATGACATAAACCTCAAAAAGAGTATACCACAATGTCATCTTACATGCCAAACACGTGACAAGATCATGCTCTACTCTCATATGGAAGAGCTACCACAATGATCATACATGTACAATGCTTTGAAGCTCTAAAAATAAGAGCTTGCACACCATAAATTCTCTCTCGAAGAAGTTCCAAAGCAAATTCAACCTCCAAGAGTAATTAGGGTTCTTATGACAAAAAATGTGCTGCTCTGTGTTTTGCTGTTTCAGAGGTGATAACCTCTGAATCTGAACTTTTGCTTTTCAGCAAACTTCAAGATCTTATTCTTAGCTACGTAACGAGATAAAGAACACCTCAATCGGAGGTGCGTAGCTCAAAATATGTTCAAAACAAGCACCTGCTGTCAATTTCACTTTCACTTGCAACAGTACTACTCTGTATTCTGCAATTTCGGCAACCTAAAACTCAGAATCTGAATCTGAGTTCTTCTATAAAGTTGTAGCTATCTTTCCAAGCTACGAGCAGCAAGTTGAATCATCGCATTCCGAGCTGTAGAACTCAAGTTATGACAAAAAAACCGACCTATTGTCCTACTCAATGTAGATTCGCTTTCTACAATACTCTGCGTTTTTCGAATTTTCGGCACTCTAGAAGTCCGAACCAGGTTCTGCGCCCTTCTGTGAAGTTGTAGCTCTCTGTGTTAGCTACACACAGAACTTTAAAACGCGTCAATCCGAGTTTTTTAGCTCAAGTTACAGCTGAAATACTGAACTGCTGTCAAGAGATGCCGACCTGCACTTTCACCTCTTGTGACCTAAGCTTCCATTGAAGCTTCTTGCACACCAGCCCTCAGCATGCTCTGATACCAATGAAGGCCTTCGGTGTGCCGAACAAGAGGAGGAAGGAGGAGATGGAGGGAGAGAGCAGAGAGGAGAGACGCGCAGATATGCGTGGGAGCCTCGAAACCCACATAATGAACTCTCTTGAGGCAATGCTCTATATATGATGTATATATATGAATATGGGGGTAAGGTCACATGACCCTTACATCCCCAACATCTCTATGTGTGTGTATGCATATGTGTGTATGTATGCATATATGTGTGTGTGTATATGTGTTTGTATGTGTGTATGCATGTGTATGTGTGTGTATGCATCATTATGCGTGTAAGTGTCTATGTGTGTTTGTGTGTATATATGTCTCTGTGTGTGTGTGTGTCTATGTGTATGTGTGTGTGTCTATGAGTGTGTATGTGTTTATGTATATGTATGTATCTATGTGTGTATGTGTATATGTGTATGCATGTATGTATGCATATGTGTGTGTATGCATGTGTATGTGTGTGTATGCATCATTATGTGTGTATGTGTCTATGTGTGTATGTATATGTGTGTGTTGTCTATGTGTATGTGTGTGTGTCTATGAGTGTGTATATGTTTATGTATATGTATGTATCTATGTGTGTGTATGTGTGTATGTGTATGCATGTATGTATGCATATGTGTGTGTATGCATATGTATGTGTGTGTATGCATCATTATGTGTGTCTATGTATGCATGTGTATGTGTGTATGCATCATTATGTGTGTATGTGTCTATGTGTGTATGTGTGTATATGTGTGTGTGTGTATCTGTGTATGTGTGTGTGTGTCTATGAGTGTGTATGTGTTTATGTGTATGTATGTATCTATGTGTATGTATGTGTCTATGTGTGTATGTGTATGCATGTATGTATGCATATGTGTGTGTATGCATCATTATGTGTGTCTATGTATGCATGTGTATGTGTGTATGCATCATTACGTGTGTATGTGTGTGTATATGTGTGTGTGTCTATGTATATGTGTGTGTGTCTATGAGTGTGTATGTGTTTATGTGTATGTATGTATCTATGTGTGTGTATGTGTCTATGTGTGTATGTGTATGCATGTATGTATGCATATGTGTGTGTATGCATATGTATGTGTGTGTATGAATCATTATGTGTGTCTATGTATGCATCATTACGTGTGTATGTGTCTATGTGTGTATGTGTGTGTGTATATGTGTGTGTGTCTATGTGTATGTGTGTGTGTCTATGAGTGTGTATGTGTTTATGTGTATGTATGTATCTATGTGTGTGTATGTGTATGCATGTATGTATGCATATGTGTGTGTATGCATATGTATGTGTGTGTATGCATCATTATGTGTGTATGTGTGTGTGTATGCATTATGTACGTGTATGTAAGCATGTGCATTATGTATGCATATAAGTATGTATGTATGCATATGCATATGCATTATGTATGCATATGTGTGTATGTGTGTGTATGCATTATGTATGTGTATGTAAGCATGTGCATTATGTATGCATGTAAGTATGTATGTATGCATATGCATATGCAATATGTATGCATGTATGTGTATGTGTGTGTATGTCTCTCTATGTGCATGTATGCATATATGTGTGTGAATGTGTGTGTACATGTGTCTGTATGTGTGTATGCATGTGTATGTGTGTGTATGCAAACTTTTAGAAGCTTGATTATAGGGAGCCAAGAATTTGAATTTGAATTCAAATTCTTACTCACTTCTTATAAAAGATGCACTTGAAAAGTCGCGAGGACAATGGACTAATTCCCGAGACCAAACCTCTACTGTCATTGAGTGTGTGAGAGCTACACCATAGCCTACACCTCACTACATCATTTGGTAATGCTAGTCATGCCAATGAGATTGTACATCAATGTGAATTAATAGATACATCTACATCTATCATTTCTGTATTCTCTGTTTTGTCTACAACTAAGTCTGTCAACTTGTCAAGGGCATATCTCAGTGATTACTCGACCAAATTCAGTGATTCAAAGCTTGTTGGATTCAAATCCCCTACATGCTGACAAAGTCTCAAGTGATTTCATTCAGCCATTTCAGAGAAATCGTCATCGAAGTGCTCTCTGGTCTATCTGTGCAACTCTCCTAAAAAGTCGGGGGTATCAATTATTTTGCTAAATCAATTTCTCTTAGCATAGTTCATCATTTTACTTCATTCCACTTGTGAATGGTAGCTTGCTAAGCTAATTGAATATCCCTAGAAGGAATTTTATCAATTGTAATTGTGCTGGTCACACTGAGCAAAACTCTGAGCAGGTATCAAGACCAAGTTAGCAAGTTTTCTTGAGCTTGTGAAGTACAAACTTGTCTGTTTTGATTCAATCAATACTTACATCATTTCCAAAGGACATATATCATTTCTTGGTGTCATTTGAAAGCTAAGGGAGTCTACTAATCAACTCTGAAGTAAAAGAGGGCTAGTGCAAAGCAGGTTTAGCAACATCTACTCACTTTCCTGGATTATCCATCCATCTTTCCCAACAACTGTTGGCTGGTTTTTGCATTCAAGTAGAGGGAAAATTGAATTTTCAGCAAATACCACATCTCGAATCACAATAATTGAGTTCATCAATAGATGATACAAACGATATCCCGTACTTTCAGCACTATAACCAACAAATATACATTCCTTTGCCTTGTCATCAAGTTTGTGATGTTGTTGTGATGGCACGAGAGTATATGCGAAACAACCAAACACACACATGTGACTAACCATGGGTTTATGTCCATTCCAAGCCTCATAAAGAGTAATGACTCTCAATGCTTTTGTAGGGCAGTGATTCAACACATAATTTGCACACATGACCGCTTCCATCCAAAACTTATCAGGAAGATGCTTTCCTTTAACCATACATCATGCCATTTCAAGAAGTGTTCTATTTTTATGCTCGGTAACACCATTTTGTTGAGGTGTATATGGCACTGTACATTTGTGTGAAATACCTCTTTCACAAAGAAAAGCATTAAACTCATGTGACATATATGCCAAAGCTCCATTTCAGCCATGGAAGAAGTATGAGCAACCAAGGCATTCGAGGTAGCCCTCTTGTATGTATCCATTTGATACAAACCATTACATAATGTATCGAACATCATGATAACATCATCATTGTTGAAATCATGAACCATACACGTATCATCAACAAAGTGTACATGAAGTCTAGCTTTGGCAATCAATGGAACTAAAATTAGGTTCTTCTTGATACCAGGCACATACAATGCATTTTTCAAGAGAATCACACATCCATTTGCAACTGTAAGCTTACTTTCTCCTACTCCAATGATAGGATCAGAGGCATTGTTTGCACACATCACATGTCCTCCTTTGGGTACAATCTTTCAAAGAGGCAAAAAAAATTTCCCATGATGTTATATGCTTTGAAGCACCACCGTCAAAGAACCAATCCGAATCAGCCTCATTCACAACCATACAGTTAGAATGCAAAGATGCATCATAATGACATGTAAACATGCCCAAAAATCTTGAGCCAGGTTAGCTTCATCATTCTTTACATTTGTTGAATTTTCAGCAATAGAACATGCTGGATTCCTTCTTCTTTTCATTGTGTTTAGCAAGCTTTCTACACTCATCAATAGTGTGACCAGCCTTTTGACAATATTTGCATCTCTTCTTCTTTTGCAAATCACCATCATTAGAGGAATGAGTGGAAGAGGAAGGTTGAGGCTTTGGTTTTGATGAATCCAAAGTTGAACCATACTTGCTTTTCCCCTTTTGTGAGATAGCAAGTGCTTGTGTTCCCTCAATCAAACCACTCCTATTCACTCTAGATTGCTCTTCTTGCAAAAGAAGAGACACAACCTTATCAAATGCATACATATTAGGATTTCCTTTTGCAACCAAACGGAGTGTAGTAGCAAAGCTTTGAAAAGATTCTGGTAATCCTTTCAACAATGTAGAAATGAGTGATGCCTCCAGAATAATCTCATCTATGTTTGCGAATTGCTCTTTCAAGTCCTTGACGTGTGTCACATACACATCCATCGACTCATTTTCAGCCATACATACATCCTCAAGTTGCTTCCTCAAGTATGCAACACGTGCTTCATTACACATGGCATACAAAGAAGCAAGAGTGTCCCATGCCTGTCGTGATGTAGAACATGAACAAATGTGTGGAACTATAGGACGCTTCATAGAAAGTGCAATCAAAACATGAGCT
>CM035429.1:77811739-77944239 GCA_020310875.1 Ceratopteris richardii
GCCTCTATATATAGCTACTCAAATCAATGAGGACCATAATACATATAAAGATATATACAGATCATGTATACACACACACACACATACACACACACACCCACACACACACACACACACACACACACACACACATATATATATATATATATATATATATATATATATATATATATATATATATATATATATATATATATATATATATATATATATATATATATATATATATATATAACATATTTAAATGCATACACATCACACGTACATGCTTACATGCACACATATATACATATACATGGATACACAATTATACACACACTTTGGTTCTCCTTCTCCACCTACACAGGAGCAACTTAGATGGGATGGAAAAGATGCTCAAGCTCATGCATTGATTGTGCTTTTTGTGAAGCATCATATAGTTCCACACAATTCGTCATGTTCTACATCAAGACAGGCATGGGACACTCTTGCTTCTTTGTATGCAGTGCATAATGAAGCACGTGTTACATACTTGAGGAAGCAACTTGAGGATGTATGTAAGGCTAAAATGAGTCTGTGGATGTGTATGTGACATGCATCAAGGACTTGAAAGAGCAATTGGCAAACATATATGAGATTATTCTTGATGCATCACTCATTTCTACATTGTTGAAAGGATTACCGAATCTTTTCAAAGCTTTGCTACTACACTCCATTTGGTTGCAAAAGGGAATCCTAATATGTATGCATTTGCCAAAAGGCTAGTCATACTATTGATGAGTGTAGAAAGCTTGCTAAGTGCAATGAAAAGAAGAAGGAAGCCGACATGACTATTGTTGAAAATTTAGCAAATGCAAAGAATGATGAAGCTAACATGGCTCAAGATTTTTAGGTATGTGTTGTTACATGTCATTATGATGCATCTTTGCATTCTAAATGTATGGTTGTGAGTGAGGCTGATTCAGATTGGTTCTTTGATAGTGGTGCTTCAAAGCACATAAATTCATGCAAAAGATTTTTTGCATCTTTGAAAGATGCACCCAAAGGACATGTGGTGTGTGCGAAAAATGCCTCTTATCCTATCATTAGAGTAGGAGAAATTGAGCTTACGACTACAAATGGAGGTTTGATTCTCTTGAAAAATGCATTGTATGTATGTGATATCAAGAAGAACTTAATTTCAGTTCGATTGATTTCCAAAGCTGGGTTTCATGTATACTTTGTTGATGATAAGTGTATGTTTCATGATTTCAAAAATGGTGATATTATCGTGATGTCCGATACATTATGTAATGGTTTGTATCACATGGATACATACAAGAGGACTGCCTCGAATGCCTTGGTTGCTCATACTTCTTCCATGGCTGAAATGGAGCTTTGGCATGCTCATTTTGGTCACTTGAACTTCAATAGTTTGCTTGACTTGCAAAAGAAGGACGTGGTTATTGGTTTGCCAACTCTTGAGTCCATTGAAAAGCATGCATGTGAGGGTTGCATTCCTTGAAAACTGCATTGTGCTTCTTTTCCAAAAGATAGTCATACACACACTATAAGAAAATTGTAGCTTGTTCATAGTGATGTATGTGGTCCCGTCAAGACTCCATCTTTTGGGGAGCATGTATATTTTGTTACCTTCATTGATGATGCTACTCACCATACATGGGTGTATCCTATGAAAGCAAAGAATGAGGTATTTTATTGCTTCAAAGCATTTTTAGCTATGGCTGAAAATTTTTCTTCACAAAAGCTTTTGACTCTACGTAGGGATCATGGTGATGAATACATGTCACATGCATTTAATGCTTTTCTTCCTAAAAGAGGTATTTCACAACAATGTACGGTGCCATATACACCTCAACAAAATGGTGTTTTCGAGCATAAAAATAGAACTGTACTTGAAATGGCACAATGTATGGTTAAATGAAAGCACCTTCCTGATAAGTTTCGGATGGAAGCGGTCATATGTGCAAACTATGTGTTGAATTGCTGCCCTACAAAAGCATTGAGATTCATCACTCCTTATGAGGCTTGGAATGGACATAAGCCTATGGTTAGTCATATGTGTGTGTTTGGTTGTTTGGCATATGCTCTTGTGCCATCACAACAATGTCAAAAACTAGATGAGAACGCAAACATATGTATATTTGTTGCTTATAGTGCTAACATTAAGGGGTATCGCTTGTACCATCCATTGACAAACACAACTATTGTGAGTCGAGATGTGGTATTTACTGAAAATTCAGCTTTCCCTCTACTTGAATGCAAAAAATAGCCAACAGTTAGCTCACAATATGTGTTCGATACACTCATGCCTTTGCTCCAAAATGGTGCGCTTGACAATTGCCATGTAGACTAGCCAACTGAGGTTCAAAGGGCTGAAAAAATCTAGTAAAATAGAGCTCAAAATGTAAAGAATGTCTAGCCTGTTGGAGATAGTCGTCTGCGGAAGCATGCGCACAACACAAGGAAGGAGAAGAAGCTTGGAGCACAACACATAATACTGAATGTATTACTAGAGAATGTACAAAGATAAGTAGCCCATTATGGCAATAGGCATATACAAGCCGGGGGAAAAAAACCTCCTAAAGTGCCTCGGTGGTCCTAGAGTGTTCACACACATCACTACCTTAATATATCAACAAATCCCCCCCTAGGAGTGATGCGGTGAACAAGTAGATGGCACTCATGTATAAGGAAGTGCCAAGCTATGTGGAAATCACTCCACAAACGGAAGTAAGCCCAAAGCTTTGCGGAAAGCTTCAAACTTCTCCCTACGTAGAGCCTTCGTGAAAAGGTCTACAATGTTCTCCTGCGTGGGTACATTTGCCAAGCTGATCTCCCCAGTAGAGAACCTCTCCCTCACATAATGATAATGCACCTTAATGTGCTTAGTGCGAGCATGGAACACAGGGTTCCTCGCAACTATCAATGCGCTCTGACTGTGAGTGAAGATGGTGGTGGTAGAAGACTAACCAACACCCAAATCAGCCATAAGGCATCTGAGCCACAGACACTCAACAGTAGTTGTGAAAGCTGCCCTATACTCAGCCTCACAACTAGAAGTGCCCACAGTAGGCTGCTTCTTGCTCAACGAAGATATACATGAGCTACCAAGCATGAAGCAAAAGCCACTAGTGGACACACGAGTGTCATAGCAACCAGCCCAATCAGAGTCAGAAAAAGCATGCAAATATGGCGGTAGTGATCCCTCCTTGGGATAAAACAACACAAGCACTCGAGTACCACTCAAGTAGCGAAAGATGCACTTAACTGCCTACCAATGCTTGACTCCTGGGCAATGCATAAACCTGCTCATCTGTGAGACCCAGTAATGCATAAGTAAATCAAGCATCCAACAGCCTGCTGATAGAGAACAACATCAAATGCATCTCCAGCATCATGAAGACTCAATCGTAAACCTGTCTCCATAGGAGTGGCAATAGGCTTACAATCTTCAAGGCCAAAACACTACAATAATGTGTCAATATATTTCATTTGACACAAAGCCATTCTAGCATCAACTTGCATAAATTGAATGCCCAAATAGTGATGGAAATGCCCCAAATCAGACATCTCAAATGAGGCATGCAAATCATCCTTAAAATCAGCAATATGCTTCTCAATAGGACCAGTGAGCAGCATGTCGCCAACATAGACAACAATGATCATAAGCACATCATTAGCACCCTTAACATATTAGGTGCTTTCAGTTGGGCTGTTCTCAAAACCATGTGCAATCAGATAGGCATGTATCTTCTCATACCAAGCACGTGGTGCTTGCTTTCAACCATATAATGCCTTCTTTAACCTGCACACCTGGTTTTCATGCCCTTTTTGCACAAAGCCACGGGGCTAAAAAACATACACTTCTTGATGCAAGTCACCATTCAGAAATGCTATTTTAATTTCCAACTGATGTACATTCCAACCATGATGAGTTACAAGTGCATAGATGCTACGAACTATAGTCATTCGACAAGTAGGTGCAAAGGTCTCATCAAAATCGATGCCACTTTCTTGCGCATAACCCTTTGCAACAAGTCTAGCCTTATACCTGTCAACTGTACCATCACACTTATGCTTTAGCTTGTATACCCACTTAGTCACAATGGACTTCTTGCCAGGAGTCAAGTCACATAAAGACCAAGTACCATTCTTCATTACAACATCATATTCAGATTGCATAGCAGCCATCCAATTTTCTGAATTTTGTGCTTCATCAAACAAAACATGCTCAGTCTCATCACAGAGACTAGATGTAGCCATACCATAGCAATCTGATGCAAAAGAGGCACTATGAGAGCCTGAACGAGTATGATATGACAGAGGTGCATCTAATTTGCTGTCACGCAAGGTTTGCACCAGCCATTTTGGCATAGTTATTGCCTGCTCAATATCAACTCTCTCATCAATAAGTGCATCCTGTAAATCTGCATAAGAAATGGAATGATCTACATCATCACATGAAACCTGCAAAGGCTGAGAAGTTGCCTCATTAGGACGAGCACTAGACTGTCCACTTGTAAAAAGAGGCAACAAAGTATCATACATGTCTTTGGAGCTAACAGATGTCTCCTTAGTACATAAAAGCAATGGCTGAATAGCATCTTCCACAAAAACAACATCACGGCTAACCAGAATGTGTTTAGTTTGTGGATGACACAGACGATAGCCTTTACTTTCAGAACTATACCCAACAAAAATACATTTTACTAGTTTATCATCCAATTTTCTATGATATTGTTCGGGAACTATTGCATATGCCAAACAACCAAAAACAGGAAGATGAGCAACAGATGGATTGCGAACATGCCAAGCCTCATATGGAGTGATAGACTACAGCACTTTGGTGGGACACCTGTTAAGTACATATGTTGCACACATGACAGCCTCAAGCCAGAAACTATGTGGTGGAGCGTGGCTTTTGACCATACACCTCGCCATATCCATGAGTGACCTGCTCTTTCGTTCAGTAGCTCCATTCTGTTGAGGTGTATACGGCACTGTACACTAGTGTTTTATCCCACATTCAGCTAGAAATGCATTAAAATCAGAAGACATATATTCCCCCCCTCGATCTGAATGGAGGGTGCCCATTTTACATGCTGACAGATTTTCAGCCAAAACCAAAAATTGTTTGAAGCACATGAACACTTCGGACTTTGCCTTCAATGGATATACCCATGCATGGGTGGAAAAATCATCAATGAAAGTCACGAAGTAAAGATAATTTCCAAAAGAAGGTGTCTGCATAGGACCACAAACATCACTATGTACAAGCTGCAATTTCTGAGTAGCCCGAAGTAAACCATCTTTTGGACATGAACACTTCGGACTTTGCCTTCAATGGATATACCCATGCATGCGTGGAAAAATCATCAATGAAAGTCACGAAGTAAAGATAATTTCCAAAAGAAGGTGTCTGCATAGGACCACAAACATCACAATGTACAAGCTACAATTTCTGAGTAGCCCGAAGTAAACCATCTTTTCGAAATGAGGAACGCTGCATTTTGCCCAAAATAGAGCCTTCACAAACATGTTTTCCAGGTGCCTCAAGTTTGGGCAAAGAGGACACCATTTCAGATTTATGCAAGCATAGCAAACTAGCAAAATTCAGATGACCTAAGCATGCATGCCAAAGCTTTGCATCTGACATAGCCTGAGAATCATGTACTGCACATGCCGAATCATTCAGAGATCTTTCATAGTCTATGAGCTTATATAGCCCAAGACATAAAACGCCAGAAGCAATAATCACATCGCCATTTGATAGATCATGAACTGTACACCTATCATCAACAAAGTTCACAACCAAGCCAATCTTGGCTAATGCAAAAACTGATAACATGTTCTTCTTGATCCTTGGCACAAATAAAGCATCTGACAAAGTGAAAGAACTACCATCAGCAGTAGTTAAAATGATCTTACCAACTCCCATAACAGGATAAGAGGAGTTGTTCGCACATGTAACAATATTCCGTGTAGGGGCAGGCTCGAGTGAAGAGAAGAAACTGCGCTGCGAGGTAATATGTTTGGTAGCCCCACTGTCAAAGTACCAAACATCTGAGTCTACTGCAGACATGCACTACTCATAAGAAGATGGGTCAAACTGCAAACAATATTAAACACCCATCCTTCTTCCTGCACAAGATTAGCAGACTCTGTTTTTGGTGTAGAGGCTTCTACAATAACCATTCCAGCCTCTTTCTTCTTTGCCTCTTTAGCAGCTAGTTTTGGACAGTTCTTTATGATATGATCATTCCCTTATAGTACTTGCAAATTTCTGCTTTTCTGATTTTTTTCTCATCTTTATCTTGGTTCTTCGAATGTGCAGCATTTGTAGATTTCTGCTTACTAGTTGAAGAGCTCCATTTTCCTTTGCCCTTCTGACTAGCCAGGAAAGCTTGATCTGCAACTCGCATAATGGACCTGTTCTGCCTCGACTGATCTTCTTGCAACAGAACAGAGACTAACTCCTCAAATGACAAGGCATTTGGATTGCCTTTCATCATCAACCGAAGAGTAGAAGTAAAACTCTGATATGAATCAGGAAGGCCATTCAGAACGGTCTGCACAAGTGAGCTATCTGGTATAACCTCATCAGCAGAAATCAACTGTTCCTTAAAGTCTTTGATCTTTGTTAGGAAACTGTCCATAGAATCACCTTCATTCATGTGCTCACTCTCCAACTGTTTTCGGAGGTAAGCAACACGAGCCTCATTCCTAGTTTGGTACAATGTGGTAAGTGTATCCCAAGCGTCCTTAGCAGTTTTGCAAGAGCGAATGTGAGGAATAATGGCATGTTTGACAGACAAAGCTATCAATGCATGTGCCTGAGCATCTCTGCCATCCCAATGAATCTGGTCTGCAGTAGGTGCAGCAAAAACCGAAGCACGAATAGGAATATGCAGAATATCATCATCTTCAACACCTTTTGCCTCAGGTTTTGTACCTGCAGTTGTAACAATTGCAAGTGTGATAGGACGTTTTTCAACACCCTGCATAATGTTCCATAGTCCTTTTACAACCAATACATGTCGCATCATATAAGCCCATAACGGGTAGTTGCTACCATCCAACTTATCCTCAACAGCCAATATACGGAATACATCACTGCTTTCAGCCATGGTCGATGACAAAAATACCTTGATGTAGAAAATTGACTATATCTCAAAAAGTTGAATGGAATTGCCCATACGAATTCCGCTAGACCTGTAGCAGACTTTGAGACACTTATACTGGCGAACAAAAATTGGTATATATCTTTGGCACAAAAAGACAAAATAGCCTACACAAACATTGCAATAGTGCGTTCCGAGGCCGAAATGAGCTCAGATCATGATTTCGACACCACAAAACGAAGCTATTTTGATCTCAAAAACACCCTCAGTATGCTCACCAAAGTTCGTGCCATTCTGAGACTGCAACCAAAGGAGTGTCGACGATGCCTTAGATGAAGCGACGACCTGCTCTGATACCAATTGTTGGAGATAGACGTCTACGAAAGCACGCAAACAGCACAAGGAGAAGAAGCTTGGAGCACAACACACAATACTGAATGTATTACTAGAGAATGTACAAAGATAAGTAGCCCATTAGGGCAATAGACATATATACAAGCCGGGGGAAAAAAACCTCCTAAAGAGGGAAAAAAGTGCCCCGGTGGTCCAAGAGTGTTCAGACACACCACTACCTAAATATATCAACATAGGCAAACATGGTTTTCAACCTAAAATTATCAAAACTTTCCAGCAAGCCATCTGTTGCTCATCTGCGTGTTTTTGGTTGTTTGGCATATGCATTAGTGCCTGAACAACATCGCAGAAAATTGGACGATAAAGCAGTAAAATGTATTTTTGTTGGGTACAGTTCTGAAAGTAAAGGCTATCGCCTGTATCATCCACAGACTAAACGCATTTTGGTTAGCCGTGATATTGTTTTTGTGGAAGATGCTATTCAGCGATTGCTTTCATGTACTAAGGAGACATCCGTTAGCTCCAAAGACATGTATGATACTTTACTGCCTCTTTTTACAGGTGGACAGTCTAGTGCTCGTTGTAATGAGGCACTTCTCAGCCTTTGCAGGTTTCATGTGATGATGCAGATAGTTCCATTTCTGATGCAGATGTACATGATGCACTTATTGATGAGAGAGCTGATATTGAGCAGGCAAGAGCTATGCAAAAATGGCTGGTGCAGACCTTGTGTGATTGCAAATTAGATGCACCTCTGTCATATCATACTCGATCATGCTCTCATAGTGCCTCTTTTGCATCACATTGCTATGCTATGGCCGCATCTAGTCTGTGTGATGAGACTGAGCCTGTTTTGTTTGATGAAGCACAAAGTTCAGAAAATTGGATGGTTGCTATGCAATCTAAATATGATGCAATAATGAAGAATGGTACTTGGTCTTTATGTGACTTGCCTCCTGGCAAGAAGGCCATTGGCACTAAGTGGGTATACAAGCTAAAGAGTAAACTTGATGGTACATTGACAGGTATAAGGCAAGGCTTGTTGCAAAGGGTTATGCACAGGAAAGAGGCATTGATTTTGATGAGACCTTTGAACCTAAATGCCATATGACTACTGTTTGGAGCATCTATGCACTTGCAGCCCATCATGGTTGGAATGTACATTAGTTGGACATTAAAACTACATTTCTGAATGGTGACTTGCATGAAGAAGTGTATGTTTTTCAGCCCCGTGGCTTTGTGCAGAAAGGGCATGAAAACCAGGTTTGCAGGTTAAAGAAGGCATTATATGGTTTAAAGCAAGCACCACGTGCTTGGTATGAGAAGATACATGCCTATCTGATTGCACATGGTTTTGAGAACAATCCAAGTGAAAGCACCTTATATGTTAAGCGTGCTAATGATGTACTTCTGATCATTGTTGTCTATGTTGATGACATGCTGCTCACTGGTCCTATTGAGAAGCATATTGCTGATTTTAAGGCTGAATTACATGCCTCATTTGAGATGTCTGATTTGGGGCATTTGCATCACTATTTGGGCATTCCGTTTATGCAAGTTGATGGTGGAATGGCTTTGTGTCAAACGAAATATATTGACACATTATTGCAGCGTTTTGGCCTTGAAGACTGTAAGCCTATTGCCATTCCTATGGAGACAGGTTTACGTTTGAGTCTTCATGATTCTGGAGATGCATTTGATGTTGTTCTCTATCAGCAGGCTGTTGGATGCTTGATTTACTTATGTATTACTCGGCCAGATATTCAATTTCTATCTCACAGATGAGCAGGTTTATGCATTGCCTAGGAGTCAAGCATTGGCAGGCAATTAAGCACATCTTTCGCTACTTGAGTGGTACTCGGCTACTTGGGTTGTTTTATCCCAAAGGGGGATTACTACCGCCAGATTTTCATGCTTTTTCTGACTCAGACGGGGCTGGTTGCTATGAGACTCGTGTGTCCACTAGTGGCTTTTGGTTTATGCTTGGTAGCTCATGTATATCTTGGTTGAGCAAGAAGCAGCCTACTGTGGCCACTTCCAATTGTGAGGCTGAGTATAGGGTAGCTTTCACAGCTACTGTTGAGTGTGTGTGGCTTAGACGCCTTATGGCTGATTTTGGTGTTGGTCAGTCTTCTGCCACCACCATCTTCACTGACAATGAGAGCGCATTGGCAGTTGTGAGGAACCCTGTGTTCTATGCTCGCACTAAGCTCATTGAGGTGCATTATCATTATGTCAGGGAGAGGTTCTCTGCTGGGGAGATCAGCTTGGCATATGTGCCCATGCAGGAGAACATTGCAGACCTTTTCACGAAGGCTTTGCCTAGGGAGAAGTTTGAAGCTTTCCGCAAAGCTTTGGGCTTACTTCCTTTTGTGGAGTGATTTCCACATAGCTTGGCACTTCCTTATACATGAGTGTCGACTCCTTGTTCACCGCATCACTCCCAGGGGGGATTTGTTGATATATTTAGGTAGTGATGTGTGTGAACACACTAGGACCACTGTGGCACTTTTTTCCCTCTTTAGGAGGTTTTTTCCCCCCCCTTGTATATACACCTATTGCCCTAATGGGATACTTATCTTTGTACATTCTCTAGTAATACATTCAGTATTGTGTGTTGTGCTCCAAGCTTCTTCTTCTTCCTTGTGCTATTCACGTGCTTCCGCAGACGTCTATCTCCAACAGACCTAACAAGGCAGCCAAGTGGGCCCCAGCCACTCATCATTACACGACAAAGTTTGGTACTGGTGACGATGCTGACAATTGAAACCGCCTAGTGCATTAACTTCCCATTACTCTCACATAACAGACTCTCCTATTGTAACCGGTTCCTCACCTCTCTCCTATAAAAAGAGGAAACCTCGAGAGAGGAGGATATAGCATATGGTACACACTACACACTATATAAGACTATAGCTGAGAGAGACTTGGAGAGAGTGAGTGTAGGCTTAGAGCTCGTAGAGGCCTGCTTGTGTTCTTTTCTTATGCTACTTATGTGAGAATACTTGGAGGTTGAATTCTGTTGTTCCATTATTTTGCATTTGTATGATAAGTGGTATGATTAGCTAATGGCTTGTACAGATTGTGTTACATTTGGTTGTTCTAGCTGGTGTTGTCTTGTGCTCTATTCTTCTACATGCTTGCTGCTATTATGACTCTTACTCCTAAGTGTAGTTTGTAGTGGTGATACTTATTCCTAAGTGCAGTTTGTAGTGGTGATACGGGGGCTTGGTGATAAGTGTCTAATATAGTAATGTGCTTTAATGTGCCCATGTGCTTACATGTGCTCTAGAAGTAGTGCATTTTGCATTCCCTTCACCCACACACTTCACCATCTACACAAGCTCAGGGACTATCCCCTTTAGCCCCTTCTTATTGTCCGTGGTATATCTATCTCCTTCACCCAAGCAGACCACTGATGGATCCTGACCCTAATCTTGATGTCATATTGCTATGCTTTGTTCGACCCCTAAAGCCCAATGCTCCTCTGTAACCATCCTATTGTTGTCATACACCTTTGAGGCCTTCCTTCACAAACATAGACTGCTCAGCCTCCTACTCATGTTCTCAGAGTTGAGGAATGAAGTGTTCAGTTCTCGTGAATCTCCCCCCTTCTTGTGAACAGAGGGAGATGCCTCCTACTAGATATGTGGTTTTCAATGGCCTTCTAGGTACTAGGACATTGATTAGAACAAAGAACCATTTCTCCCCTTTGCTCTCCGCTAAGAACAAGACCTTTCCCCCCAAAAACTTGCACACCAAAAAAAAACTTTCGAAAAAGAAGAAAGGGCCCCCTGATTTCCTCTGAATTGTCCAAAATCCCAAGAGCTTCTTCATCCTTCTTCTCCCCTTCATCCTGAACACGATGAATAGATGCCCTTCCTAGATAACTTTGTAGCTATGTACCTCAATTGTTTTGTTCAGCTACTTTCATTGTTATTCGAAGTAAAGAAAATGGAGAGTCAAACTTGCACAACAGCTGCAATAGGTATAATAGCCTAAGCCATCCACGATGACCCTGAAATTCTAGCTTATTATTGTATCTAGAGTTTATTTCCTTCTTCTCTAATTAATTCCAAGAGTTGAAGAGGACCCCTAAACATCTAATAGATGCAAGCTTCCAACTAGAGTAATCTCCTTGTTGCTCATATCTTGAAGGAAAACACATAAATTTAGGGGATCTTCTTCTAACTCCTAATCTTGTGATGAGATTAGCTCCTCTCGATCCTCATTCAATAGTCGACTGCTGTCTCCCAAGAACGAAGAACTCCTTATCATTTTACTCTCCAAATTGCGTTATCTTTATCTGCTCAAGCTGATCACATCTACCACATTCATGAAGATGTCTATTCACTATATACCTTCATTTGCATTGCCTCCCTGATTACTTCCATGTTGGCAAGCTCATTAAACAAACTTTCAATAATAGTCAAGATTCACGATCGATGTTACATAAACGCATCTCTCGGCATTACTAAAGACGTGCATTGGCGATTGCTCATAGAAAATCCACGTGCTTATTTGAAGCGGAAGGGAAGTTTTCCTTTTTTTTTTTTCTCTCTGTACAGTCCCTGCCACCTTTGGTTGTTTTTGCCACGGAAGTAAGAATTAGCTTCTGCTTGAATAATCAGAATATATGTCCTAGCACCTTGAGTTCTCTTCATTGGTTCTGCTATTTCATTTTTCCAGTTTTTTTCTTTTTTTACGAAAAGCAGATGATAAATTGTTCCACCCTAACTCCTTAGTTGAATACCTCGAGGTAGATTGAAAGCATGGTTCAAGCTTCTCCTTGATGTGCAGAGGAGAATTTGTACCTTCTTTCCCAATTCATATTACCCTTTTTCCATCCTTTAAACTTCAAACTTTGTACTTCCCTTCCCTAAGATTTGTCGGCATATGCTCTACAATTGGCCATTTCGGACAAAAGCAGCTTGCCCTCTTACTTCAGAGATCACGATTATATGTCAAAGGCCACAGGGGTATTCTCCTCCTGAACTTCCCTGCACTCCTGCCTCTCTCGGTACTTATGGACGAGAGAGGCCCTTTTCCTTCTCCTTTTTCCCATTGTCACCTGCACATGGAAAAAAACCACACAGAACCCCCCCCCCCCTTTGTCTCTCGACGATCCCCTCAGCTTCCCCAAGAGCTTCCTTTTTCCTCTCTTCTTTTTCCCGCTATTGAGGATGGATGCGAAAAAGAAAAAGCCATCTGCTGCATGTGAATCTCCCTGTGTACCTCCACTAAAAAGAACCCCAAAAAAAGCTACTAAAACGATGCATTGCTCCCCCCTTCTTCTTCTTCACCTGCCACATACACACAATAGCCAAAACCCGAATGCCTCCTTTCTCTAACACCTACACACAAAAGAAACAGAGACAAAAAAACCCGACGTAGAGAGAGAGAGAGAGGAGTGAGAGACAGCCGAGAGGGGGAGAGAGAGAGAGGAGGAGGAGGAGGAGAGGTTTGAAAAGTTTTTCTCCTCCCTTTTTTTTTAAAATTTTCCCACTAGCCCACTCGCTCTGGCCCCCACTAACACCCCACTCCCTCGACAAATGCACACGTTTTTTTTATCTTATTTTTTCTGTTTTTTGCTTTTAGTTTTTAGTTTTTTTTTTGTTTTTTTCAAAGTGTGTTTTTTTCTCTCTATTTATTTTGAGTTTTTTTCTTAGATTATTTCTTTCTTTTATTTTCCCCTTGTTTTTTTTCTTTGGATTTTTTCTCTCTTTTTTTTTTTCAATAATAATTATATATATTTCCCCCCCTTAGCTATCGTACACTCCTCCTTCAAAGCAAAATAACCCCTTTTTGCTCTCTTGCTCTTGAAAAAAAGAAAACAAAAATCGCCCCCTCTCAAAGATGCTGATTACCACCTATCTGCACCTATCCTCTTATATCTGCTATAACTTGAAGCTCTCATGCATGACAAAACTCCCTCAATCTATGGTGCTAGAGTAGAAGATAACAACAATGAGAAAGAACAAAAGGTACCAAACATTTCTCCACTAGTCCCTTCTTTTCAACCTTTGCTCCTCAACATCATATGATGAAGAAAGGCACACCTTCTGTGAGCCATTCCATGATGTTTTTGATTCTTCCCTCCACTGCGTTTTTGTGCCCCTCCATAGAAAATCCCTAGATTTCCTCCCCTTGTGCAACATGCCCCCTTGAATTCTTCCCCTTTTGTGTGGACCTCGCAGATATACCTACTATGATGACCTCCTCTGGGAAATGGCATATGATTGTTGTTTATCATCATCGACAAAGATCTCTCCTTGAAAAAACATCAACAATCAAGCATATATTCTACAAAATGGAAGTAGATCAATGCACAAAAATCAATAATTTATTGAGCTCACATGTGTATCATGAGTTGTTGATAATCTTGAATATTATGTATCATGTAGTTCAAGTATCGTATATCGTGTACCATCATGTATCATGTATCATTGCTACTTTTCAAGTATTGTGTATCTCCTCGATGTAAGTATCATGTATCGTGTGTTTTGGTATATCATACCAAGTATCGTGTATCATCAAAACTTCAAGTATTGTGTATCAGGAAAAATTAAAAATTGAACTCTTATTAGTGTGGAACTAAAACTTTTGAAGAATTCTAGCAGCCAAATAGTAGTCCTACCATTTCCAAGACCTGAGAGGATAATAGAAGAACAAATTGAAGGAATTAAAGAACATAAAAACCAACCTAGGCCCAGGATTGTGAATGAACCTCAAATATAGACATACCCTAGGGAGTTGAAGAAGCATAATGTCTTCAGTAGGGAGTGTAAATCAAAAGAATATTCACTCCACCTACTTTGACACCTCTAGTGACTCAGAGGAGGAAACTATTATGGCCTCTGAAGATATGCATAACTCTATCCATTCAGTGGAACTCATGTCAACAATAGAAGGGGAGTATAGGAATTCCCTACAATACATCTCTACAAACTTGCATGGAGATCATATATACTTGGATGAACTCAATAGGCTGGTAGCAAGACTTAGAAATCCACGAAATCAGAAGTTTTACCCACACCAGTTGTGAAATTTGAAGGAGTATTTTACATGGACAAGCGAGGACAACTACATTTATTAACTCAGTATCCTGAAAGAATCAATGAAAGAGGAGAAATTGAGGAACCTAATAACCCTATTGAGATAGATATTAGAGAAGTAGTATCTACTCCAAGAGGAAGATCGGTAATAATAAATGTTTGGAGAGGAGATAAAATCCCTCAAGATGATTACTTGATGGACTTCTACCTGATAGCTAGAACTGAAAAATTGTTGCAAGACACTTCACCTTTAAGGGGAGAAAGCACCAACCCTACTGCCCTTTATGAATTGCATGTATCTGGATCAAAGCAAGAGAAGGTATTGGGAAGTCAATGATCTAGAGAGATCTATACTACAATACTTGGTTTTGCCACTATTCATACCCAAGGACTCGACAACACTTCCCAAAACCCTCATGAGAAGCAACAAAGTCGGGACATACACTTACACATACATACACTTACACATACATACTTACACTTATACATACGCACTTCCACATACACACACATACATGCATACACATACACATATACATCCACTTACACATACGTACATACACTTACATATACATACAAATACTTACACATACATACATACATACACACACATACATGCGTACACATACACATATTCATACACTTACACATACATACATACCCACATATACAGATACATACATATCCACACATACACATGCATATATACAAACATACATGCACACACACACATATATATATATATATATATACATACATACATACATACATACATACATACATACATACATACATACATACATACATATATATATATATATATATATATATATATATATATATATATATATATATATATATATATATATATATATATATATATATATATATATATATATATATGTATATATATATATATATATACATACATACATACATACATACATACATACATACATACATACATACATATATACATACATCTACACATACATACATACATACACACACATACACATATCCACACATATTATATATACACACACATCATACTAAATACATACACACATACATACGTTATACATTTATAGTTTTGTATGTGTATTTATATTTCAAAATGTATATTTGTGTATATTTGAATATGTGTATGTATAAATATGTACATATGAATGTGTGTATATAAATAATCAGATTATTAATATCTAGTATCTTTATTTGATACACTATCAGAACTGATCAATCAAAGGTCAATGACATCAAGACAATGCATCTAGAAATGATACTATATTATCTTGATGCCATTATCTCATCAACATCAATGGCATCTATGACAATGCATATCAGCAAATAGAAGGTTCTTATTGTATCGATACAATACAACTTCCTGAAAAAGGTCTATGAATCTGTGGAATATATCATCTCGTATATCGATCGCTCAAAGCAAAGATAAAGTTGAATCTTGTACCAACCTTTAAGCATCAACAAGCTTTCTTGGAGAGTGTTGATGATGATATTGAGATACCATACGTTGTGCTTCTTAAGAGGACTAGATCACATGGTGGTCATATGAGGAACAACAAAGAGTGCATCAATGTGTTTTGCGAAGCATTGAGATTCACAAGAGAAAGGTAGATCAATGCTTTCAAAAATTGAGTAGAGGTGAAGAAGAACATGATAGGCCTATTGATATGAAGAAGAAAGAGGCAAATGAGATTGTATAACTTGAAGGGGAAATAGAGTCATTGCAGGTGCAAGCTTAGGATTTACATGGAGTTAACATGTCGAATCTCATTTAATCTCATCAAATCTATTCGATGTGTTAACTCCGTATAGATATGAAGAAGAAAGAGGCAGATGAGATTGTATAGCTTGAAGGGGAAATAGAGTCATTGCAGGTGCAAGCTTAGAATTTACATGGATGCAACACGTCGAATCTCATTGAATCTCATCAAATCTATTCGACGTGTTGACTTCATATCATCTCGTATATCGATTTCTCAACGCAAAGATCAAGTTGAATCTTGTACCAACCTTTAAGCATCAACAAGCTTTCTTGGAGAGTGCTGATGACGATACTAAGATACCATACATTGTGCTCCTTAAGAGGAATGGATCACATGGTGGTCATATGAGGAACAACAAAGAGTGCATCAATGTGTTTTGCGAAGCATTGAGATTCACAAGAGAAAGGTGGATCAATGCTTTCAAAAATTGAGTAGAGGTGAGGAAGAACATGATAGGCCTATTGATATGAAGAAGAAAGAGGCACATCAGATTGTATAGCTTGAAGATTCATTGAAGGTGCAAGCTTAGGATTTACATGGAGTTAACACGTCGAATATCATTGAATCTCATCAAATCTATTCGATGTGTAAACTCCATATAAATCCTCAGCTTTCATCCGTAATGACCCTATTTTCTCTTCAAGCTGTACAATCTCATCCGCCTCTTTCTTCTTCATATCAATAGGCCTATCATGTTCTTCCTCACCTCTAATCAATTTTTGAAAGCATTGATCCACCTTTCTCTTGTGAATTTCAACACTTTTTAAAATGCGTTGATGCACCCTTTGTTGTTCCTCATATGACCCATCATGTGATCCAATCCTCTTAGGACAATGTATGGTATCTCAGTATCATCATCAGCACTCTCCAAGAAAGCTTGTTGATGCTTAAAGCTTGGTACAAAGTTCGACTTCATCTTTGTTTTGAGCTCTCAGTATACGAGATGATATATTTCACAGATCCATAGACCTTCTTTAGGAAGTTGTATTGCATTGATACAATAAGAACCTTCTGTTAGCTAATATTCATTGTCCTGGATGCCATGCATTCACCTTGATGAGATGTTGGCATCAAGACAATAGCATTAAGAGGAACTTGTTCAAAGACAGAAATTGACTTGTTGAGATAATAGCATCAAGAGGGATTTGTTATGGGCAAGTTTTGATAGAAATCGACTTGTGCACCTGCTCCTTGGATATTTACGAGAAAAGAGATGCAAACACGTTCAAAAAAAAAAATTACTTTTTATGATACAGTCCAATATGTTTTCAAGCACATAATAATGATTTTTTTTTTAATTTTTCAATAAGTTATTTTGAAGGTTGATTGATTTTGAGCTGAGCATGAAGGTAGAAATTTCTCATTAAAAAGGGATCATTATCGATTGTTAACGTGAATCATTTGAATGGATATCAGACAATACGTTCTCCTTTATTCAACTAGAATATAGGTGAATCATTTGAATGGGTATCAGACAATAGGTTCTCCTTTATTCAACTAGAATATAGGTGAATCCCACCACAGAGATGAAAACATGTTCTTTTAAGTTAGAGCATGAAGCTCGAGGGTATGCCTAAAATTATATATATAGCTCTATTTTCGAGGACGAAATCTCTCTCATATATGTATATACATGTGTATATATATGTATATATATATGTGTATATATACGTATGTGTATTCATGTGTGTTATATATATGCATACATGTGTTGTAGAGAGTACACACGCGGAAGCAAAATGAAAAGTAAAGTACTCTCACAAAACAAAGAATGTGTGAGACACAAAATGAGTAGACCAAGCCTCATATGGAGTGATAGACTGCAACGCTTTAGTGGGACACCTATTCAGTACATATGCTGCACACATGACAACCTCAAGCCAAAAACTATGTGGTAAAGCCTGACTCTTGACCATACACCTCGCCATCTCCATGAGTGACCTGTTCTTTTGTTCACCAACTCCATTCTGTTGAGGTGTATATGGCACTGTACACTGGTGTTGTATCCCACGTTCAGCCAGAAATGTATTAAAATCAGAAGACATATATCCCCCCCCCCCTCGATCAGAACGGAGGGTGCCCATTTTACATGCTGATAGATTTTCAGACAAAACCAAAAACTGTTTGAAGCACATGAACACTTCAGACTTTGCCTTCAATGGATATACCCATGCATGCCTAGAAAAATCATCAATGAAAGTCACGAAGTAAAGATAATTTCCAAACGAAGGTATCTGCATAGGACCACAAACATCACTATGTACAAGCTACAATTTCTGAGTAGCCCGTACTGAACCATCTTTTGGAAATGAGGAACTCTGCATTTTGCCCAAGATACAGCCTTCACAAACATGTTTTCTAGGTGCCTCAAGTTTGGGTAGAGGAAACCATTTCAGATTTCTACAGGCGTAGCAAACTAGCAAAATTCAGAAGACCAAAGCGTGCATGCCAAAGCTTTGTATCTGAGATAACCTGAGAATCATGTACTGCACATGCCGAATCATTCACAGATCTTTCATAGTCTATGAGCTTATATAGCCCACAACATAAAATGCTAGAAGCAATAATCACATCCCCATTTGACAGATCATGAACTGTACACTTGTCATCAACAAATTTCACAACCAAGCCAATCTTGGCTAATGCAGAAACTCATAACAAGTTCTTCTTTGATCCCTAGCACAAATAAAGCATCTGATAAAGTGAAAGAACTACCATCAGTAGTAGTCAAAATGAGCTTACCAACTCCCATAACAGGATAAGAGGAGTTGTTGGCGCATGTAATAGTATTCCTTGTAGGGGCAGGCTCGAGTGAAGAGAAGAAACTGCGCTGCGAGGTAATATGTTTGGTTGCCCCACTGTCAAAGTACCAAACATCTGAGTCTGCTGCAGAAATGCACTGCTCATGAGAAGATGGGTCAAAACTACAAACAATAGTAAACGCCCATTCTTCTTCCTGCACAAGATTAGCAGACTTCGTTTTTGGTGTAGAGGCTTCTGCAACGACCATTCCAGCCTCTTTCTTCTTTGCCTCTTTTGCACCTAGTTTTGGACAGTTCTTTATGATATGATCATTCCCTTTATAGTAGTTACAAAACAATTTCTGCTTTTCTGATTTTTTCTCATCTTTGTCTTGGTTCTTTGAATGTGCAGCATTTGCAGATTTCTGCTTACTAGTAGAAGAGCTCCATTTTCTTTTGCCCTTCTGACTATTCTGGAAAGCTTGATTTGCAATATGCATAATGGACCTGTTCTGCCTGGACTGATCTTCTTGCAATAGAACAAAGACTAACTTCTCAAATGACAAGGCATTTGGATTGCCTTTCATCATCAACCGAAGAGTAGAAGCAAAACTCTGATATGAATCAAGAAGACCATTCAAAACAGTCTCCACAAGTGAGCTATTTGGTATAACCTCATGAGGAGAAATCAACTATTCCTTCAAGTCTTTGATCTTCATTAGGAAACTATCCATAGAATCACCTTCATTCATGTGCTCACTCTCCAGCTGTTTTCGGAGGTAAGCAACACAAGCCTCATTCCTAGCTTTGTACAATGTGGTAAGTGTATCCCAAGCATCCTTAGCTGTTCTGCAAGAGCGAATATGAGGAATAATGGCACGTTTGACAGACAAAGCTATCAATGCATGTGCCTGGGCATCTCTGCCATCCCAACGAATGTGCTCTACAGTAGGTGCAACAGAAACCGTAGCATGAACATGAATATGCAGAATATCAACATCTTCGACACCTTTTGCATGAACTTCAGTACCTGCAGTCGTAACAATTGCAGGTATGATAGGATGTTTTTCGACACCCTGTACAATATTCCATAGTCCTTTTGCAACCAACACATGTCGCATCATATAAGCCCATAATGGGTAGTTCGTACCATCCAACTTATCCTCAACAACCAACATACAGAATACATCACTGCTTTCAGCCATGGCCGGTGACTAAAATACCTTGATGCAGAAAATTGATTGTATCTCAAAAAGTTGAATAGAACTGCCCAGACGAATTCCGCTAGACCTGTAGCAGACTTCGAGACGCTTATACTAACGAGCAGAAATTGGTATATACCTTTGGCATAAAAAGGCAAAATATCCTGCACAAGCACTGTGATAGTGCGTTCGGAGGCCGAAACGAGCTCAGATCGCAATTTCAGCACGACATAGCGAAGCAGTTTTGATCTCAAAAACACGCTGAGTATGCTCACCAAAATTCTTGCGATTCTGAGACTACAACCGGAGGAGTGTCGATGGCACCCTAGATGAAGCGACGACATGCTTTGATACCAATTGTTGGAGATAGGCGTCTACGGAAGCACGCGAACAACACAAGGAAGAAGAAAAAGCTTGGAGCACAACACACAATACTGAATGTATTACTAGAGAATGTACAAAGATAAGTAGCCCATTAGGGCAATAGGCATATATACAAGCCGAGGGAAAAAAACCTCCTAAAGAGGGAAAAAAGTTCCCCGGTGGTCCTAGTGTGTTCACATACATCACTACCTAAATATACCAACAAGGTGATCTTGGCCGCCTTGTCAGGTCTGCTTGTCGTCTTGATGAATTTGGGCATGCAATCGCTCAACTCTACCATCTGGACGTCTTGGTGCCCAACTTCCAGATTTTGGACATCTTGGTGCCCAACTTCCAGATTTTGGATGTCTTGGTGCCCAACTCCAACTTTTGGACATTTGGTGCCCAACTCGAGATTTTGGATGTCTTGGCACCCAACTCCAGCTTTTGGATATCTTGGTGCCCAGTTTTGGTATTTGGTTCCTTGCTGCCCATCCTTTACTCTATTCCTCAAAAAAAATATTCTACAGGTTGCCCGCCACTAGTGTCTCTCTGTCTCGAAGAGAAAGGAAAAATCAAATCCTCACTTGTTACAACAAGAGAATAAATGGAGTGATTACATCAACATAAAGAAATAGAGTTGTGCCCATGAAGTGCCAAATATAATTCTACAAGGAGTTTTTGACAGTACAAAATGAAGTCCTATAACATTGGTACAAAATAAAAAATAATAGGACACTGTGCAGCAATAATGTCCTATAACACTGGTACAAGAATAAAATACTAGGACACTGGGCAACAATAAAATGTATGTTCTTTGGCCAAAATGACAAGTATGCTAGTCACATGCAGGCTCTTTCCTAGGCCTTCTATTCTCAGCTAGCTCGTTTTTTTTATCTTCATTTGGATCTTCTTCTTGGTCTTCATCTTCTCCTTCTGCTTGCGGGACGTCCTCTATGTATGAAGAAGACAACAAAGATTTCAAGGCACTAAATCTGGACTTTAAGGCATCTCTTTGCTTCCTTAGGAGTGAATTTTTTGCCTGTAGCTTTTTGTTATCTTTCTTAAGGTCCTTGTTCTCAGCCTTCAATTTTTTGTTCTTCTCTTCTTCATCCTGCAAAAATGCTTCTAGGTTCTTTACTTTTGTTTCAAGCCTATTCGTGTCCCTGAAGTGCCCAGACAATTCTACTATTTGCATGTACATTTCGTTGTTGATGAGACACACTCTGAGACAATTCTTCATTCAACATGCTAACATGAGTGTGTAGTCGATGTTCTAAATCGACACAAGCCTACTTGTCTTCCAAAAGTTTATTAGTAATTTTAGAAAACCTATTCTTGGTAACATCCATCTGACACACTCTGAGACATTCATTTTAGAAAACCTATTCTTGGCAACATCCATTCTGTAAGTGATGAGGAACTAAGGGCTAGATATGCCATTTGTACCTTTCGTTTGCGGAGAGCTGTTGTGATTCTGAAATGATGGATTGAAAACAATCAAGTATGGGGTTCGGAGGCAATTCTATAGCTTGGTTATGCCTACTAGGAGAGAACCTGAATGGAGGGGGAAAGGGTAGGATATTTAATGGTGTGCTAACTGTGAGTAGGGGAGGTGGGTGTATCATTTGGGGGGATAGATGTTGGTGGTGGTTGGGGTGGCAATGGGGGGTGTGATGATGCTTGTGGTGAGGGGGAGTGGGGCGGTGCAGGTTGTGGAGGAGACGGTGGTGGTGTAGGTAATACTTGAAATTGTAGGTGAATGGGGTTGATAGGTGGGTCGATGGTGATGTGACTGGGTGGGGTGGGAGTTGGAGTGGAATGGGGTGTGAGAGTAGGTGCGTCTGAGGTGTGTGGGTTGTGTGAAGGTGGGGGAGATGAAACAGCTGCAGAAGCCTTCTTAGAGGAAGTAGGCATGAGACGAATGGGTGGAAATGGGGTATTAGCTAATGTGCATACCTTTTTTGTTGTGCAGACCTACCCTTGCTGATCGATGGGCAGAGCATCGAGTGCCTCCCTAGAATCCTTTTGTATCTTCACTCTTCATTTCTTTTGAGGATGCGCTGTACTAGGTTGTTTAGATGATGCAGGGTGTGACACATCTCTCGAATGAAGTGCTGAAAAGTACCTAGAGATGTAGAGCATAATATGACCCCCTATCACTTTGAAGGTAAGAGATTTCTTGCCTACCTGCTACCCATATCATTTCTTTCTTTCAACGAGCATCTGCAAAAGGGTTTTATGATAGGGATTAGGTTTTGCATTGACAAAGCAGAGAAGTGGTTCACATATCTTGATATCCATGAGGTGTAAGTTATCTTTAATCAAGAAGAAAGCCTTGAATAATAGTAGCCTTTTCAACATGACTTGATTATAGTTGGCAACCGAAAAGTTAGCTATGCATGCCTATAAGATATCTGGGACCGGTAATTCAACATAACTGCCTAGTTTCTTCGTTTTTGGAATCCTTTGGCTACCTAACATAATGGCTAATTTCTCCTTAGTGACCTGCCTCTAGAAAGGGATGGAAATGATTTGAAGAGGTTCAAAATCTCTGTACCGCAATTCTGGGGGTCACTGAGGGATGGTAGCGAGGCTTTTGCAATCGTGAGAAGTCCCATAGTGCCTAATTCCTCTAAAGTGAAGGAGTTTTGTAGCTTACCGGAAATGTTGAGATCCAACTTCAAGGAGATCTCCCCTAGAATGGAGATGATGATCTCTATCGTCGTGGCCACATTGGCAACATTTGCTGATGGGGTCGTGGTCTGAGTGGTTGCTGTAGATGTGCCCTCATCTTCTTGATTCTCCTCTTCTAGTGACCTGGATTTTGAAGAATTCTCTTGAGAGAACACATACGAGGAATCACTGGAGTCACCATTGGAAGAGGATTGCTTTGATCCGCTCTCTGTATCTGTTTTGAATTCTGAATAGGTGTCTTCTATTTCCACCGAAGAAGATGCCATCTATGATGATGTAGAAAGTTAGTAGTTGATATGTTTGAGGTAGTGTGAGCACCTGGAACGTAGTAGATCTACTACTACTATTTTTTGATTGGCATTAGTTTGGTAGAAATTGAGGGAGGGATAGGGTGTGGGTACCATCCACTTGGTTTTTGTTCTAATGCTTGATGCCCAAGTGGATGCGGTGTGACCAAAATTTTTCTTCAACAGGGAGATAGCAGTTAGCAATTGTTATCTATCTATCAATATTGCATAGTCATGTGTGGCAATATCGCAACAGAGAATAATTTGAGGGTGGTAGGCATGATAGCAGTGACTACATTAGATAGATGGTAGCAATTGACATCAAATATGCCTGAGAGTGTCGATAGATATGATATTGGTGATCCCAACAGATAGTCAATCAAATTGTGGTCGCGTTGAGAGGGAATATGGTGAATAATCTAAGAATTGATGTGGCAATAGAGCTTTCAAGAATTGACAAAAGTAGTTGATGTGGGGACAGAGTCTTGATGAGGCGACAAAGTCTGAAGAGGTGTGCCGCTCGAAGAGATGAATCAACACTATTAAATGTGGAGGAGAATCACTCGAGAGCCTTAAAGATATAGATTAAGAGGAGTCTATAAATAGATTGCTATAAATAGCAGACAATCTGATCGAATATCCCAGGTAGAAAGGTCGTAGAGGTCGCCCAAGTGGAGGGATTGCCAAATTAATAGGTGTAAATATAGATTAGGAGGAGTCTATAAATAGCACATGGGCTAATCAAATATCCCAATTGGAAAGGTCGCCAATTGGAGAGATCGCTAGGTGGAAAGGTCGCCCAGGTGGCCGAGAGGTTGCCAAATTAATAGGTGAATTAGACAAGAGGAGGAGTTGCACAATGATTTAGTGCTGCATAGGTAATGGGGGTTGTCAGTGGGTGGTCGCCCATTGGGAGGAGTGGCCGCATGAAGAATTAGTAGGACCAAGGTACACCCTGGTGGGAATGAGGATTTGCATGAGGGGAGGACTGGTAGGAGTGGTCGCCCAAAGGTTGGGAATTTTGCACTGGATGATGGTCGTGGCCACTAGTTGGGAATCTTGCACTAGATGATGGTCGTAGCCACTAGTAGACAATATCCAATGGCTAGATATCAGTGTGAGGATCGAGAGGAGTCGTGCACCTTGTGAAGTCAGTCTTGCGAGTCAGACAAAGGTTAGTTTTCCATCGGAGAGATCCAAATTGGTTCATTTTAGATTCATCAAAGTTGGAAATCCATTTTATCGATAGTGTAACTATATGGTGAGATAGGTTCTTTTAGGGTGTAGGAGAGGAGTGGAGGTCATTCAGTTAGAAGGGGGATGGGAGGTGGTCCTAGTCAATTTTAGAGGGAGGCATGATGGGGAGGCAAGAGTGGTCGCCCTGGTCTGAGGGGAAGGGAAGAGTGGTCGCCCCAATTATGCTATCGGATGGTCGCCTTTGAGGGTAGTCAATTGAGAAGGTTGGTAGTTGGAGGCGAGGTTGCCAGATTTAGATCTGTTGGGAAAGATGGATGGATGCTCCAAGAGACTGAGTAGGTACTGCTACTCTTGCTTTGTACCAGCCCTCTTTTGCTTCAGACTTGATAAGTAGACCTTCTTAGCTTTCCAATAACACCAAAAAATGACCTATGTACTTTGGAAGTGATGTGTGTAATGATTGAACCAAAACAGATAACTTTGAAGTTCACAAACTCAAGAAAACCTTCTATTTATGTCTTGACACCTGCTGAATGTTTTGCTCAGTGTGACCAGCATAGTAGAAGGAATATGTGACCAGCACATATTCCTTCTAGAGGTATTTAATTAGCTTAGTAAGCTACCATTTGCAAGTGGAATTATGTAAAAAGATAGACTATGCTAAGAGAAATCAATTTAGCAAGTTTAGATATACCCTCGACTTTTTAGGACTGTAGCAGAAAATGACCAGAGTTCACCTCGACGCAGATTTCTCTAAAATGGATGAATAGAATTATTTCAAACTTTGAGAGCATGTAGATGACTTTGAGCTGAACCCAACAAGCTTTGAACCACTGAATTTGGTGAAGAATTGACCGAGATATGCCCTTGACAAGTTGACAGACTTTTGAGTAGATTAACAGAGAACTCAGAGATGAATGATGTAAATGTATCTATTAATGAACACTTGTATACAATCCCATTGGCATGAAAAACATTTCCTAATGGTGTAGAGAGGTGTAGGCTATAGTATAGTCCTCACACCCACTCAAAATCAGAGATGAGAAGCTCGGGAGTGATCTATCTTACCCGTGACTTTTCATGTTCACTTTTATATGTAATGAGTGAAGATTTGAATTCAAATTCAAATTTTGGCTCCCTATGATCAAGCTCCTACATATTAGGATATATTCCTTCAATCAAATGAGCTACTTTTCCACGACTCATTTTGGTAGGTGATTACAAAAGATTCCAAGTCAATTTGACTTTTACAATGAGTAAAGTGGTAATTAACCACTAGCATATGTTCCTATGCTTCTTCATGTATGTGTAGACTTCAATGCATCCTTTGAGCCAAATGTGTAGGCTTGCAATTTACACCAACAACTCCCCCTCAAGCCAAACATTTTGGCTTAATTCTTCATCTTCAATCTTCAAGTATATCGTGCAATCCAATCATGGATTTGAAACTGCAAAGTTTTGTTCCATCCAAAGCTTTAGTCAACAAATCTGCACATTGCATGTTGGTTGATACATAGGTAAGTTGAATATCCTTGCTTATCAACTTCTCTCTCACGTAATGATAATGGACCTCTATGTGTTTGGTCCTAGCATGATAGATAGGATTAGCTGCAAGGTGAAGAGAACTTGTATTATCTCCAAAGATAATTGGTGACCTAGTAAACAAACCCAATTTCGTATACAAAAGCTTAATCCAAATTGCTTCTTGTGTGGCATTAGCCAACCCTCTATACTCTGCCTCTATGGAAGACAAAGCAACAGTAGGTTGCTTCTTTGAAGACCATGAAATTGGTTTGTCACCTGCAAAAGAAATATATCCAGAAGTGCTCCTCCTATCATCCTTGCATCCTGCCCAATCTGCATCTGAGTAAATTTTGATATCAATATCTGAAGTGTAAGGGAAATACAAACCATGGTTCTGTGTACCCTTGAGATACTTCAAGATTCTCTTGGTAGCCTCTAAGTGAGGTATCCTTGGCTTGTGCATAAATTGACTTAGCACACTTACTCCATATGCAATATCAATTCTTGTAAGAGTAGCATAGTTCAAGCTACCCACCATACTTTGATAACCTGTAATGTCCTTGACTTCATCACCTTCATGGGCACTTAGCTTTAGGTTTACCTCAATTGGAGTGCTTGCTACTTTAGCATCCTTCAAGTGAAACTTCTTCAACATATCCTGTACATATTTTTTCTGAGTAATGTATATCCCTGAATTAGTGTAAACTAATTCAAGCCCTAAAAAATACTTCAATAAACCAAGATCATTGATCTTGAACTCCTTCATCATCTGGCTTTTGATATCTCTGATTCCATTGACATCATTACCTGTAATGATGATGTCATCAACATAAACACAAAGATATATTACTTCTGAATTACTTCTCTTAATGAACAGAGAAGTGTCAGCCTTGCTCATGACAAAACCTTGGTCTTGGAGGTATGTAGTTAACCTGTAATTCCATGCCCTAGGTGCCTGCTTCAATCCATATAAAGCCTTTTTTAATTTGCAAACATAAGTTACCTTCTTAGGGTCCTCATAGCCAGGAGGTTGTGACATATAAACTTCTTCTGAAATCCATCCATTCAAGAAAGCATTATTGACATCCAATAGGTACATGTTCCAATTCTTTGATGCAGCCACACTTACCAATACTCTGATTGTTGGCATCTTGGCCATAGGAGAAAATGTCTCTTCATAGTCAATGCCTTGGGTTTGTGCAAAACCCTTGGCTACCAATCTGGCTTTGTACCTATTAATTGTTCCATGAGAATTTCTTTTCAACTTATAGATCCATCTGGATCCTATTACCTTCATGGAGTCCTTCTTAGGTACTAACTCCCATGTGTCACTCTCCTTGAGTGCTCCAATCTCCTCATCCATAGCTTCTTTCCATTTTGATTTGGTTATTGCTTCTTAATATGATCCTGGTTCTTCATTTGACAAATCTTTGGCAAGATAAACAGAATGTTTAGTAACAAGAGATGTATCATACCCATATCTAATAGGTTTTTTGCTTTCTCTTTGAGATCTTCTGATTGATTGAGTTGAAGATTCAGGTATGTCTTCAAGCTTCTTCATCTTCATTTTGCCCTTGGACTTCCATGCCTTGAATTCTTCAAGGTTGATAGTGTCTTCATCATCTGAACTTGAGTCTTCATTCTGAGTAGGTTCCTCCTTTGCAAGTTTTGGAAATTCCTCTTCCAAATCATAGGGTAGTTTAACCTTCCTGCATTCAGTCTCATACCAAGAATCATTTTCATCAAAGATCACAACTCTGCTTACCATAAATCCCTTATTGGTAGGATTATAAAACCTGTAGCCTTTTTTATTTAAATCATACCCAATAAAAATGCATTTTTCAGCCTTTGGGTCTAGCTTACCTCTTATCTGAGAAGGAATGTGCACATATGCTACACATCCAAATATTTTGCAGTGATCTAATGATGGTCTCTTACCATGCCATGCTTCATAGGGTGTCATACCATCAAGTGACTTAGATGGTAACCTGTTTATGAGGTAAGTGGCAGTAGAAACACTCTCTGCCCATAGATAGTTAGGTAACTTCTTCTCATTAAGCATAGATCTAGCTGTCTCAACAATTAACCTATTTCTTCTCTCAGCTACCCCATTTTGTTCAGGAGAATACCTTGTGGTTATCTCTCTTTTGATACCTCTGTCCTGCAAGAAGTCTTCAAACTCATTGGAGAAGTACTCACCTCCTCCATCTGACCTTAGCCTCTTCAAATTCCTTCCTGTCTGGTTTTCAACTAATGCAAGATATTTCATAAAACAATTAAATACCTCATCCTTGTGCTTCATGAAGTATAATACAATCCATATGCTTTAATCATCAATGAAAGACACATAGTACCTTGATCCTGAGACTGAGGGGTCTTTGCTTGGTCCCCATACATCTATGTGTACAAGCTCTAGGTAGTCTTCATGCATATATCCTTTCTTGGAGAAGGGTAACCTGTGAGACTTACCAAATTGACAAGCACCACACTTGTAAATCATATGTTGCTTGGATACATTAGGTATCCCAAGCACACATTGGTCCCTGCACATTTGTTTCAAGGTTCTTTCTCCTATGTGCCCTAACCTTTTGTGCCAAATCTCTAGCTCTGAAAGTGTTTGATCTTTATAACTGTATAGTGCAATATTCTTTGTATCTTCCAACTCAAAAGTGAAAAGTCTACCTGATTTTTCTCCTTTAGCAATCCTCTTGAACCCATGTCTTGGGTCTTCCACAAATGCTCCATATTGATTGAATCTGACCTACAAACCTTTCTCCACAATCTGACCAACACTCATCAAATTTTTGGTAATGGTTGGTACATAGAGTACCCTGCTCAACAAATTCTGATTACCATCACAAGTCTTAACATTTCCAACTTTAACTACTGAATGCTTTGTATCATCACCTATTTGGACTTGATGTTTACCTTTTGGTCCCTCAAGATCAGAGAGTAGTGCCACATTGCCAGCCACATGATTTGAGCACCCTGAGTCAATGTAGAATAGGTGGTCATCATTTGTACCTGACGTTGAAGTCATGTTCATGATCAGAAGAGAGTCATCTTGCTCCTCTATGTAGTTGTTGTAGTCCTTTCTGGTTTTGAATCCTCCTTGGTAGTTTCTATTGTAATTGTTGTTGTAATTGTTGTTGTGGCCTTGGTGATGGTTGAACCTTCCTCTTGACTGTGAGTATCCACCTCTTTGGTAGCCTCTTCCTCTCTGATTTTTGTAATTCCTGAAACACTCATATGTAGTATGATTTGATAAACCACAAATGTTGCATGGTGATGAGTTGTAGGGTCTCCCCCTACCTTGCTTACCTCCTCTGCCCCTTCCTCTTGAAGATCTACCTCTCCCTGCATAGTTGGCTTGGGAGGTAGAGCCTTCATCTTCCATCTTCTTGCTCTTGCCTTTATCCTTAGACTTCTTATCAGTGTATAGGGCAGAAGAGTTATTACCTTTGGATGTATCTCCATTCTTGGTGAGCTTTGCTTCATGTGTAAATAGTTGTCCCATGAGAGTTGTAAGATCTGGAGTGTGCATGTCCATGTAGAGATCCATTGCAGTGGTGAAGCTTTCCCATTTGTCATCAGCCTTGATTCCATTGATCACTTGCTTTACAATTTGCTCTTCTTCAATCTCTTCTCCTATGCTTGCTAACTGATCTGCAACATCTTTGATCTTGGTCACAAATTCTGAAACAGCTTGCTTAGGTTGCTTCCTTAGTGTTGTGAATTCAATCCACAATTGATTTTTTCTAGCCCTTGTATTGGAGGAAAAGTATGATGACAAGGTTTCCCAAGTTTCTTGGGATATCTTACAATTTCTGATATGTGGCAAAAGAAAGTCAGAGATAGAGTTGAGTAAATAAGACCTTGCCAATGCATCCTTAGCACACCATGTGTTGAGTTTTTCTTGTTCTTCCTTGGTTGGCAATCCTCTTGCTTTGAATGAGGGTAATTCCTCATCTCTTGAGATGTATCCATAGAGACTCCTTCCTTGTAAGTAGGTCTTCATCCTTAGAGACCAAGCTTGATAGTTGTTCCTGTCCAATTTGTCAATAAATGAAGGAAAACCATCTCCCATTTTACCTCTATTGCTCTGATACCACTGTTGGGAAAGGTGGATGGATGCTCCAAGAGACTGAGTAGGTACTGCTACTCCTGCTTTGTACCAGCCCTCTTTTGCTTCAAACTTGATAAGTAGACCTTCTTAGCTTTCCAATAACACCAAAAAATGACTATGTACTTTGGAAGTGATGTGTGTAATGATTGAACCAAAACAGATAACTTTGAAGTTCACAAACTCAAGAAAACCTTCTATTTATGTCTTGATACCTGCTGAATGTTTTGCTCAGTGTGACCAGTTGTTATCTCAGAAAATGGTTGGTTTTGATGCACTAATGTGGTTCTATTTGGCAAGAAAATTTGTTTGATTGCAGGTACTTGAAGAATTGATCAAAGGGTTGACGAGAGGTATTTATAACTATACGACCACTTCTTGGTCAAAGAGGAATGCTGACAAGGGAGCGGCAATGGGCTTTAACCTCAAAGGTGGTGACAAAAGCTATCTGGTTTTGCTATCTTACAAAAGAAGGAGAGCGTACGCAATGACAAAAGCTGATGAAGCCTTTTCTCTTCCATCAATTGCTGATGCGGTCCCTGCCCCTGCTGCAGAATCATAGAGGCAAACAAATGTTCTACCAACGAGCGATCAACCATTGAAGCAATTTCCAAAACGTAATGTGGAAACTGTAAAGTACGCGATGCTTTAACATGAATTCGTATTCAAGGAACCGCTACACGAGCTGCATAGGCTTTATCAGAAGCAGTGCATATTAATGGCAGAGGTGAAGAAGGATATTTCCTACACCAAATTTTCAGAACCCCCGCCCTCAAACAACTCACGGTTATCTAGTCCAAGGAAGGCTCCATCTCAAGATTGGACGAGCTTGAAGAATTCACATGGGGTGAAGACATATGAGATGCACAATGTTCATTTTAATAGGATAGGGGATGTAAAACATTTGGAAAATAGTGGAACAACCGAAGATTTATCTTCTTCAATTTGGCATTGCTAGGACATTTTAATTGTCAGAGAAAAAAACCAAAGTTGGCCGGTTTTCCGTTTTGTGTGCAGGAAAAGAGGGGTCTATAGTTGTCGCTTTTGGTGCAGAGACAAGTGCTGGGGAGGACGGTTATTTTTGGAAGGCTATCAAAAGGGGGGTTTTCTGGAGCATTGAAGGCGGCCCTGAAGGGAGAAACGACACGGAGTTGCTGAGGGAGGCATACATTTGGGAGGGAGCCCATCTGGAAAAATGCACAAGTGTCCAAGAAAAGAACCGGGAGGGAAGTTCTTGTTTTGGGGAGGTGCACACAGAAGAACGTAGGGGAGCACTGAGGAGGGAAACACCAAGCATCCAAGGGGTGGGGATTATCTCTATACGCCGTCAGTCTTGGATCAGTTTTTTGGGGGTCGACTCAGAGTGGCAGAAAAGGCAGGGGGGGGCTCGTTTTGTTCATCCTCAGAGAGGTGTGCTTGGACGGAAGCGAGCAGTTAAAAAGGGGGAAAAAACTTGGAGCTACTTCTTCTTCTTCAGCAATTTTTTGTTTGTTGCTTTGTGTGCTTGGGAGAACGAGGCAACGACTGTGTCTTTCTGCCACGAAAAAGGGGAGGGGTGAGCCCTAAGAAGAAGTGGAGGAGTTCTCAGTAAGAAAAGAGGAGGCAATCACTCTGGCCTACCTCATTCTCTGCATGCCTGCCGCAACTCTTCTCACCAACCTATCATACATGCCCTCGTAGGCCCCTTGCTTCCCCGTTTTACTTCAGTTCGATGGATGCTTGCTGAGGTGTGTCCCTTTCATGCGGATAACCACATATTTGGGGATGGGCTAATGGACCTCTGGAGTCACCAGTATTGCAGATCTTAGAGTCAAAGTGAGGGGATAGGGTTTGTTCATGAGGAGTCTCCGAAAATGATATTGCCAAGTTCTGTAGTCATGATAGACTAAGGATTTCTTCAGGCTTTAAGGGGGGAGAAGAGGGTGTCTTCGGAAGTGCTTAATGGGGCAACCTTGAAGCCTTTGCATATTTTCAAGAAGAGGTCTCTCTCTCGCTTCGAGACGACAACAGGGGAAGTTCTTTTGGCAGTCGAAGCACTACAGAAGGGGTGGCAATTTTTGTCTTGTTGTTGATCCTGGGCTTGGAGGGGGGACTGCAGACAAAAGGAGAGGAGACTCTTGGTACCTTTTGTTGGTGCAGACCAATCACCAATTGAAGGCTTGGAAGGTTAAAGAGTGAAGGAAAGATCAACTATTGAAGCTTGGAAGAAAGACATATTCAGAGGATAAGAGAAGTGTACACATATGTACATTAGTATAGTCATAGGTGACTTAGATCTTTGTTTGAGTAAGAATCTTGTACAAATTATCTATAAATACTTTGAGAAAAGTCGGGGCATGTATGAGAGCATATGTGACAATAGTTAGAAGCCAAGATTGAAGAAGTTAGAAGTCATGAGATAGAGAAAAAGTTAGTTGAGTTAGCTCTCATCACTCAGTTGTAAACTTTTCTGAGTAATTGAAAATCTTGCGCCCGATGTTTCTGTGTGTTCTCCTTCTACAGTAGATCAATTGTGAAATGCTTTTGTACAAGTCTAAGTTGGAAGGTGCTTGACCTCTGTACAAAGTTTTAGCTTCTAATTGCAATCAGGCTTAGAGAATTAAGTGCAGGAACATTCATATGTGAAGTGTGTTCACAGGTTCCTAAAACAGGCGCAGATTTCGAAGTTATTGTTTAGATCATTTCTCCCAGCACAGTTTAAAGTTTTGCATGAGTGAGGGCTTAATCTTTAAGCTGAAAGATAAGCTACTTATGGCTAGAAGCATTTTGTAAAACGGGTTCGACATTGTGAGAACCAAAGTTAAGAAGTTAGGGGTGTCAAATCGACTTCTCAGAAGTACAGATTTGGACATAGGTAACTTGTGAAGTAAATTTCTCAAGTTATACTAAGGTTTTTGAAGTAATTCAACTTGGAGGAGATGCGCAATCTCTAGGAGATGATTCATACAAAGTTTCATCAAAAACTTTACATGTTTGATAGGTCAATGTGGAGAAATAGTGCAACAGACTTTTCTGTGTTTTATCTTTTTCACAGATTTTCTCAATTTTGATAATTTGGAGATTGGACCTCTAATTTAGTGAAGGTTTTGACTTACTCTTGGTATAGAGGTGCTCTAATCACAAGAGTAGGTTGTTCTTTTGGAGATTAACACTCTCCATCACCTTTATATCGGGTCAGACAAATACTCTCAGGGTTCGGAAGCCAGGCAAGGAGGAGTCTTGTCCATTAGCGGAGTTTTACAGAGGATTACCAGCCGATTGTCAAATGTAAGCAATCTGCAGGCCACAAATTCATGGTCTCGATGGATGTTATGCTTTGAACTGTAAGGAGAAAGTGTCAGGTACATGTTTGTTGTGTTGAATCGATCTGCGCTTAAACTCTTTAACCCTTGTTTAATCTTTGACATATACAAAATCGCTGTTCGGAAGGGGTCACTCACAAATCGTCCATAAAGAATGTTTCCTTGTCTTCGATATCCAAGAGATTTGTAATGCATAAGCAATTGCACAGGTTCAGACTTGGGTGACGGAGACAAAGACAAATATACATTTTTATATGCGCAGTACTCCCATCGTTTGTTTCAAATGCTGGCCATGAAATGACTTGATTTATTAATGTTGTGACTTCTCTTGGGATAGAATTGTGTGCGACATCCTTTGTGCCGTCTGCTCAAGGGTTCCTTGTCTTCAGAAATGCTCAGTGAGTTTGTGGGGAGTGAGTTTAGCCATAGCCATAGGTGTAACTCTTTATATGCTAGATCTCATAAAAGGCTGATCAAGTTTTCGTGTCAAAGGTAGTACACCTGCGCTTGAGATGCAGAGAAAGGTGCATCTACATGCATTTGGGTCTGGTTGAATTATGTGTATGCAGGGGGGTTGGCATTTGGCATTCGTTTGGGGCATAAGTGTTCATAAGTGCTTATAATAAACTATAGTGCACATGGTTGCTTGTACTGAATAACTCGGTGTGCGGGCATTAGTATAAATATGTCTATGCTCATTTTCAAGGGAGTGCGCTTATAATTATATTTGAACCTTCCCTCATCTGTTTGATATTAATTGAAGGAGGAGGCATAACCAACCCCAGGAACATGATAAACCAAGTTGAGAGACAGAGGCATAATGTGGAGAAAGGCCATGGAAAAGGGGGGGAATCGACTGCAAGAGGAGTAGGTGGTCACCAACAATGGATAAATGGAATTCTCACTGAATGAATTGCGATCAAGCATTTAATGTATTAGTAAAGTTAATTCAGCGAATTTTCTTTTTAGAAAATGAAACAAGATGTAAAAAGGGAAGGGAATATGATGTGCATCCAATGAACAACTAGAGAATCATAAACATATACGGAGAAAGGATTTTGACTCTTTGCGAATAATATTGATGAGAATGTACTTGACTAGCTGCTCAAGCATCTGACCTATATTTGCATGTGGCCTATTTGCGCTCAGCAGCAATCATGTGTTACCTTGGACGTTGAGCTCTGAGTGGAAGCAAACAAAGCTAAAAAAGAAAAAAGTAAAAAAATTAAATCATTTGATATATGTGAATGCGGGGTCATTTTACCTAACAATAGAAGGGGCATATGTACTTATTCCGCAAAGAAGAGAGAGGGATGGAATGTGAGGATGGATACGTGTGCGGTTGAAGGTTGACGTGGGGATAAAATCTTGATGAAGAGTGTCCTTGAGTCTATGAGGTTGTGTTTGAATGTTTGAGTATTTGAAGTCTTGAGTGCAAAAGGATGAATTGCAATTGGAGCAGGTTGGAAGCTTGCTAATATTGGAATTTGAGGGAAGAAGCACAAGAGTGAGTTGCACCCAACGGGGAAAATTAAGCATAAGAACGAAGAGGAAAGAGTGAAACAAAAATAAGTAGAAGATTGGATATGAAAGCCGATTGATTAGTGTATCGATTATAAGGAAAATGCTAAAAGTGAGTAAGGCAAGTTCATTGGATGCTTGGACCATTAAAAGACTTGCGAGATGGGTTGAAAAGACACAGTCGTGAGCAACCTGTTGGGGATCCTAAAGAAGAATAGATCCAAGGACAAGTGTGGCCTCAGTACAACAAGAAGGTGATAGTGTGTAGGAAAATTAGGCAAGATATAAGTGTATTAAGACACTTTCCCTTGGGTCTAGAGACCAAACATTTTGGTGCGTTTGCCGGGAATAGCTTGGCACGTCTCTATAAGAGAGTGCCATAGGTTCGCCTAGCACCACGTGTTGGCCGAGCTTGCGGACTCCAGATCTAGTACATGAGCGAGGGGAGCTCATCCTTAGGAGCAACACAAACGAAAGAGAGGAACGTGCTCAGAGAAGAGCCGTTGAAAGAGAAAGGAAGAGGTGGGAGTTGCAAGGTGAGTCTACCTCGACTAGCTCGAAGAAATGTGCCAAAAACGTGTACTCCCGTAGGAGAGTCGCGAATCAAGTGCAAAAGTTTGAAGGAGGGATCCTGAGGCCACGTGCACTAAATTTTTGGGATCGAAGTGATATTGATATCACACCTCTGTTTGAAATGGCTCAGCGGATTTCGGTTCACTTGGGGGACGTCACCAAGTTCTCAAGTGCTTGGGACGAGGATTCGGATAGTTTTATCCAGCTATTTGAGGTTACTTGTGAGGCCAATGAGGTAGTTGACCAGGGTGAAAGGTTGAGGATTTTTCCGGCTATTCTTCGTGACGAGGCAGCCAACTGGTATGGGAATTTGACTCCACAAGAGCGTGGAACTTATCAGATGCTCAAGGAATCCTTCTTGGCAAAGTTTCGATGACGAGGCTTCCAAGATAGATTGGCCCAACAGATGGATTACTTGCGACAGGGAGTCAATGAGAGCATCGATAACTACATTCAGAGAATGGAAACTTTGGTAAGAAAGATGGATGCGAATGCCCCGAACGATGAGACATTGAAGAGAAGATTTATCGCGGGATTGAGAGATCCTACGGCACAGCAGCATATCAGCCTGACAAGACCTGCAACTTTAATAGATGCTAAGGAACAAGCAAGGCTTTGGGAGGAAGTACAATTATGTCAACAGAGGAAGATGGAGCTCTTATACGAGCGAATGGGAGGTCTAGGAAACATACCGATGAAAGATCCTGGCCAAGGAAGTCCCGCATTGATGACCCCAGATTTTGTAGTTGCGACTAGCACGGCAGGCGAGGTAAACCCTGCGCTAACTGAAGAACGAATATTGGAGTTGGTCACACAAGCTATAAAAGCTGCCACAATGACCCAGGAAACATACACAGTAAAACTAGAGGTAACTACAAACCCCAACCAAGTGTTTAGATCGAATACATGGTGTGGAAAGTGCCATGGTTACTGCCATTTGGCTTCAGAATGCCCTACAGTCTCAAGAGTATTCACAGATAGATCACCACCTAGAATGCGTTGTACTTTTTGTGGAAGAACAAATCACACAGAGGACTGATGTTACAACAAGAGAGCCTATGAAGAGAGGACCATGAAATCGGGAGATACAAGAGAAAGACCCTACACAGGATTGCCTGCTCAAAGTGTCCCACCTACATCTCGTTGGGAAAACAGACCGACTTATGGATATGGTGCTCAAGGTCAGGGAGGAGACTACCCAAGAGGGGCTGCACGCGATCAAAGAAGAGACGGTCCAATCCAGTGTTGGAGGTGCCATGGCTTTGGCCATACTCAATCTAGATGTCCAAACGAAAAGAAACCAATGGATTATACCCCACTATGTAGGTACTGTAGTGGAGAGGGCCACTTTGATGAAGATTGTCCAAAACGAAGAGCTTCCACTGGCAAGGATAAGGGACCAGTAGGGTCCTCGAATTATGTTGATACTCAGATGCATCCCACAACGAGAGCTCAAGAGCACGTTCCTACGATCGGAGTAGTGTTCAAGACACCGAACCCTCAAGAAGGCTCTAGCTCGTCGATGCACTTCGTGGATGCTTACCAAGCCAAGAAACCACATAAAGAACCCACTGTGGCAGTAGTCATAAGAACTCAAGAGTATTTGAAGGAAAATCCAGAAGACGAAAGCGAAAAAGCTAGCGAAGAGAAAATACCCGAACATGGAGAGGTAGAGGACCAAGTTGGAGGATTTGCTGAACAGCAAGAGTTTGAGGATGGGGAAGAGATTGAGATCCTTCCACTAGTGACCAAGGAGTTTGTGCCAAGCATAGCACCATTCCCAGAAAGATTAAGGGCTCCAAAATGTAGGAAGGAAAGACAGAGTTTGGAGGAAGTGGACATCGTAAAGTTGCTCGCTGACACGGAAGTCACGCTGGACATTGGCACATTGCTGAAATGTTCACCTGCATACAGGAAACAATTCTACAACAAATATATTAAGAAGCCGAGGAAAGCTCGAGATAAAAAGAGACAAGATAAAGATGTCGAAGGGATCATTCAAAGTATTACGATGCAAATTGATTCGAATGCTCTAGCTGTGACAGTCGAGATTAAAGGGTATGCAGTCCCCGGTGCTCAATTAGATAGTGGAGCCGCAGTCAACTTAATGACTGAGTACATGATGAAAGCTTTGGGCCTCAACCACATGGAGGAAACTCCAATGTCCTTGAGAATGGCAGATCAAACGCAAGTAAAGCCTGCGGGTCTTTTGAAGAATGTAAGCACAGTTGTGGGCGGTCTAGAATTTAAAGTTGATTATTTGATAGTAAGACCAAGGACCTCAGAGGCCACTTTCTCGATCCTACTCGGACGGCCATGGCTTATGCAAGCCAATTGTGTGCATGACTGGCGCACATGTTTCATTTCCATAGGGCCAAAGTCTGATCGGATTCAAATCCAAATATCTCCAAACTCGACCGACAAGAAGAAGACAATAATAGTCGATGAGATGGAAAAGAAAGCAAAGGAGAAAGTAAGGCAAGAGATGGCACGAGCTAGGTTTTCTTTGAACACGGATACCTACAAGAATCTGCTTCAAGATGGGTTCAATTTGAAGCTCTCCAAGAATCAAGACAAGAAGATGGGAGAATATCAAAATCCATTGCTCTATAAAGATGATTCCGATCAGGAACTGCTAGGATGGTTGGCAAGTACAGGTGAGGCTGAGTGTTATACAATGCACATTTACTCGGTGGAGATGGAGAAGAAAATGGTCTCGATGGCTGTTATGCTTTGAACTGTAAGGAGAAAGTGTCAAGTACATGTTTGTTGTGTTGAATCGATCTGCGCTTAAACTCTTTAACCCTTGTTTAATCTTTGACGTATATAAAATCGTTGTTCGGAAGGGGTCATTCACAAATCCTTCATAAAGAATGTTTCCTTGTCTTCAATATCCAAGAGATTTGAAATGCATAAGCAATTGCACAGGTTCAGACTTGGGTGATGGAGACAAAGACAAATATACATTTTTATATGCGCAATACTCCCATCGTTTGTTTCAAATGCTGGCCATGAAATGACTTGATTTATTAATGTTGTGACTTCTCTTGGGATAGAATTGTGTGCGACATCCTTTGTGCCATCTGCTCAAGGGTTCCTTGGCTTCAGAAATGCTCAGTGAGTTTGTGGGGAGTGAGTTTAGCCATAGCCATAGGTGTAGCTCTTTATATGCGAGATCTCATAAAAGGCTGATCAAGTTTTCGTGTCAAAGGTAGTACACCTGCGCTTGAGATGCAGAGAAAGGTGCATCTACATGCATTTGGGTTTGGTGGAATTATGTGTATGCAGGGGGGTTGGCATTTGGCATTCGTTTGGGGCATAAGTGTTCGTAAGTGCTTATAATAAGCTATAGTGCACATGGTTGCTTGTACTGAATAGCTGGGTGTGCGGGCATTAGTATAAATATGTCTATGCTCATTTTCAAGGGAGTGCGCTTATAATTATATTTGAACCTTCCCTCATCTGTTTGATATTAATTGAAGGAGGAGGCATAACCAACCCTAGGAACAGGATAAACCAAGTTGAGAGACAGAGGCATAATGTGGAGAAAGGCCATGGAAAAGGGGGGGAATCAACTGCAAGAGGAGTAGGTGGTCACCAACAATGGATAAATGGAATTCTGACTGAATGAATTGCGATCAAGCATTTAAAGTATTAGTAAAGTTAATTCAGCGAATTTTCTTTTTAGAAAATGAAACAAGATGTAAAAAGGGAAGGGAATATGATGTGCATCCAATGAACAACTAGAGAATCATAAACATATACGGAGAAAGGATTTTGACTCTTTGCGAATAATATTGATGAGAATGTACTTGACTAGCTGCCCAAGCATCTGACCTATGTTTGCATGTGGCCTATTTGCGCTCAGCAGCGATCGTGTGTTACCTTGGACGTTGAGCTGTGAGTGGAAGCAAACAAAGCTAAAAAAGAAAAAAATAATAAAATTAAATCATTTGATATATGTGAATGCGGGGTCATTTTACCTAACAATAGAATGGGCATATGTACTTATTCTGCAAAGAAGAGAGAGGGATGGAATGTGAGGATGGATACGTGTGCGGTTGAAGGTTGACGCGGGGATAAAATCTTGATGAAGAGTGTCCTTGAGACTATGAGGTTGTGTTTGAATGTTTGAGTATTTGAAGTCTTGAGTGCAAAAGGATGAATTGCAATTGAGAGCAGGTCGGAAGTTTGCTAATATTGGAATTTGAGGGAAGAAGCACAAGAGTGAGTTGCACCCAACGAGGAAAATTAAGCATAAGAACGAAGAGGAAAGAGTGAAACAAAAATAAGTAGAAGATTGGATATGAAAGCCGATTGATTAGTGTATCGATTATAAGGACAATGCTAAAAGTGAGTAAGGCAAGTTCATTGGATGCTTGGACCATTGAAAGACTTGCAAGATGGGTTGAAAAGACACAGTCGTGAGCAACCTGTTGGGGATCCTAAAGAACAATAGATCCAAGGACAAGTGTGGCCTCAGTACAGCAAGAAGGTGATAGTGCGCAGGAAAATTAGGCAAGATATAAGTGTATTAAGACACTTTCCCTTCGGTCTAGAGACCAAACATTTTGGTGCGTTTGCCGGGAATAGCTTGGCACGTCTCTATAAGAGAGTGCCATAGGTTCACCTAGCACCACATGTTGGCTGAGCTTGCGGAATCCAGATCTAGTACATGAGCGAGGGAAGCTCATCCTCAGGAGCAACACAAACGCAAAGAGAGGAACACGCTCAGAGAAGAGCCCTTGAAAGAGAAAGGAAGAGGTGGGAGTTGGAAGGTGAGTCTACCTCGACTAGCTCAAAGAAATCTACCAAAAACGTGTACTCCCGTAGGAGAGTCGCGAATCAAGTGCAAAAGTTTGAAGGAGGGATCCTGAGGCCACGTGCACTAAATTTTTGGGATCGAAGTGATATTGATATCACACCTCTGTTTGAAATGGCTTAGCGGATTTCGGTTCACTTGGGGGACTTCACCAAGTTCTCAGGTGCTTGGGACGAGGATCTAGATAGTTTTATTCAGCTATTTGAGGTTACTTGTGAGGCCAATGAGGTAGTTGACCAGGGTCAAAGGTTGAGGATTTTTCCGGCTATTCTTCGTGACGAGGCAGCCAACTGGTATGGGAATTTGACACCACAAGAGCGTGGAACTTATCAGATGCTCAAGGAAGCCTTCTTGGCAAAGTTTTGACGACAAGGCTTCCAAGATAGATTGGCCCAACAGATGGATTACTTGCGATAGGGAGTCAATGAGAGCATCGATAACTACATTCAGAGAATGGAAACTTTGGTAAGAAAGATGGGCGCGAATGCCCCGAACGATGAGATATTGAAGAGAAGATTTATCGCAGGATTGAGAGATCCTACGACACAGGAGCATATCAGCCTGACAAGACCTGCAACTTTAATAGATGAAGGAACAAGCAAGGCTTTGGGAGGAAGTACAATTATGTCAACAGAGGAAGATGGAGCTCTTATACGAGACAATGGGAGGTCGAGGAAACATACCGATGAAAGATCCTGGTCAAGGAAGTCCCGCTATGACGACCCTAGCTTTTGTAGCTTCCACTAGCACGCCAGGCGAGGTAAAGCCTGTGCTAACTGAAGAACGAATATTGGAGTTGGTCACACAAGCTATAGAAGCTGCCACAATGACCCAGGAAACATACACAGTAAAACCAGAGGTAACTACAAACCCCAACCAAGTGTTTAGATCGAATACATGGTGTGAAAAGTGCCATGGTTACAGCCATTTGGCTTCAGAATGCCCTACAGTCTCAAGAGTATTCACAGATAGATCACCACCTAGAATGCATTGTACTTTTTGTGGAAGAACAAATCACACGGAGGACCGATGTTACAACAAGAGAGCCTATGAAGAGAGGACCATGAAATCGGTAGATACAAGAGAAAGACCCTACACGGGATTGCCCGCTCAAAGTGTCCCACCTACATCTCATTGGGAAAACAGACCGACTTATGGATATGGTGCTCAAGGTCAGGGAGGAGACTACCCAAGAGGGGCTGCACGCGATCAAAGAAAAGACGGTCCAATCCAGTGTTGGAGGTGCCATGGCTTTGGCCATACTCAATCTAGATGTCCAAACGAAAAGAAACCAATGGATTATACCCCACTATGTAGGTACTGTAGTGGAGAGGGCCACTTTGATGAAGATTGTCCAAAACGAAGAGCTTCCACTAGCAAGGATAAGGGACTAGTAGGGTCCTCGAATTATGTTGATACTCAGATGCATTCCACAACGAGAGCTCAAGAGCACGTTCCTACGATCGGAGTAGTGTTCAAGACACGGAACCCTCAAGAAGGCTCTAGCTCGTCGATGCACTTCGTGGATGCTTACCAAGCCAAGAAACCACATAAAGAGCCCACTGTGGCAGTAGTCACAACAACTCAAGAGTATTTGAAAAAAAATCCAGAAGACGAAAGCGAAAAAGCTAGCCAAGAGAAAATACCCGAACATGGAGAGGTAGAGGACCAAGTTGGAGGATTTGCTGAACAACAAGAGTTTGAGGATGGGGAAGAGGTTGAGATCCTTCCACCAGTGACCAAGGAGTTTGTGCGAGACATAGCACCATTCCTAGAAAGATTAAGGGCTCCAAAATGTAGGAAGGAAAGACAGAGTTTGGAGGAATTGGACATCGTAAAGTTGCTGGCTGACACGGAAGTCACGCTGGACATTGGCACATTGCTGAAATGTTCACCTGCATACAGGAACCAATTCTACAACGAATATATTAAGAAGCCGAGGAAAGCTCGAGATAAAAAGAGACAAGATAAAGATGTCCAAGGGATCATTCAAAGTATTATGACGCAAATTGATTCGAATGCTCCAGCTGTGACAGTCGAGATTAAAGGGTATGCAGTCTCCGGTGCTCAATTAGATAGTGGAGCCACAGTCAACTTAATGATTGAGTACATGATGAAAGCTTTGGGCCTCAACGACATGGAGGAAACTCCAATGTCCTTGAGAATGGCAGATCAAACGCAAGTAAAGCCTGCGGGTCTTTTGAAGAATGTAAGCACAGTTGTGGGTGGTCTAGAATTTAAAGTTGATTATTTGATAGTAAGACCAAGGACCTTAGAGGCCACTTTCTCGATCCTACTCGGACGGCCATGGCTTATGCAAGCCAATTGTGTGCATGACTGGCGCACAGGTTTCATTTCCATAGGGCCAAAGTCTGATCGGATTCAAATCCAAGTATCTCCAAACTCGAGCGACAAGAAGAAGACAATAATAGTCGATGAGATGGAAAAGAAAGCAAAGGAGAAAGTAAGGCAAGAGATGGCACGAGCTAGGTTTTCTTTGAACACGGATACCTACGAGAATCTGCTTCAAGACGGGTTCAACTTGCAGCTCTCCAAGAATCAAGACAAGAAGATGGGAGAATATCAAAATCCATTGCTCTATAAAGACGATTCCGATCAGGAACTGTTAGGATGGTTGGCAAGTACAGGCGAGGCTGAGTGTTATACAATGCACATTGACTTGGTGGAGAAGGAGAAGAAAATGAGCCAGGTGGTGGATCCTCATGCAAGGAGGGAAAACTCTTCGAAAAATAGAAAATTCTTTTTTGGAACTCGTGATCGAGGATATAATCAAAAGTTGACAAGGAACCAAGACAGTCAGCTATTCTCTAGCACCAGGAGAGTACATGATGCCATGAGCAAGGGTACATGCAAAGGAGAGCACGAGGGTAAAAGTAGATCTGGGAGAGAAAAGTGGTGTGTGGGTCATGATAGTTCTAGTAAAGAATTGGTTGATCGAAGGGAGAACCTCTTGAAAGGAAGAGATAACGAGAATCAAGATGGTGGTAAAGAAAGGATTTTGAGACATGAGGGATTGAAGAAAGAACATGCATTAGGAAATGCACCAGAAAAGAGTACAATGAGTAAAGTGCTTCAGGCAAAGAAGACGTGTAGGAATGGCGACGACCTAGAGGAGTTAGGATTGGCTCATGCCGACCATGCCAGAGTTATTCGAAGGAGGTTTGATTGGATTGGATGTCAGGATAGCGAGCAAAACGTACAAGGATCGATAGGTGAATGTGCATGGACAGGACTTCGAGTGAGCCGTTGGATGATGACACTTTTTTGTGTGATTTGGATGTTCTTACGAGAGTTGTATGGTTGGATACGAGAACGAAGCGAGAAGGCCTTTCTCTACTTGTTTATTCAATTTACCTTTTGTTTGCTGGAATTGCAGAAACTGGTAAACCAAGTGTGTTACTGTGCAGGATCACTGAGGACTAGGCGATGGATGGTTGATCAAGTATACCAGAGCGCTCTGTTCGACCTTGTCGTATATTTTTCACATCAAGCGTTAGAAAGCATGGAGATATCGGTTGAGAGCTTGAAGACAAGCTATGACATGGAGGAGGCACACTGGCTCGTACGCTTTTGGAATCAAGGTATGGACATTGACTTTCCATTTCCCAAATTTGAAGCGTATCTACTTAGTTGGGCTAGATATGCCAAGGATTAGTATTTCTACTACGACAGCATAGTGACAGATCGGCTCACTCTGAATCAACATTCTCAAAGGCACGGATACTGTATATGTACTTATGGATGGGACCTCTAGCAAGGTAGTGCAACGGTTTTGCTTTATAACTTGTGTGCTCTATCCGAGGGTTTTCCAGTGTGTGGGGCACTCTAGGGTTTTATGTAGGTCTTGACTGGTACTCGAGTCTCGATGGCTTTTGTAGGACGATGATGGGGATTCTTAGGGAGTGTCTAGTCATGGAATAATTGTACATAGCGAATATCAGGTGCAATAAAGGGGTATGCATTTTGGGTATGTTGCATCTCCTGTGATATTCATTTTCAGTTGTCATCGTTTATTTTGGTACGCTCTTTTCTATTTTCTAGTCATGATGGTTGTATGTGTAAGACATGGAAAGGTATGAATGTGTTAATTTGGTTGCGACTATTTTCATAATGGAATGCCTGAGCAATTTGATGCATGTTGGAAATAGAGTTGCATATATGCACATGTTCTTGGATCATTTTGGAAGTGAATGATTTGTATGTATTCATGAGTGATTTTTTGAGCACTAATAGCTTCAATGAGTGCAAGTTCCGTTGGAGTAATGGCTCGATGGAAAGGTATGCAAACTAGTTGTACACTGACATTTTCATGGCTGTTTTGATTATATCGCAGCGAGAGTGGCTCGTCGAGGATGACTTTGCAAATAAGAAGAGGGGAGTATGTTACCTCAGAAAATGGTTGGTTTTGATGCACTAATGTGGTTCTATTTGGCAAGAAAATTTGTTTGATTGCAGGTACTTGAAGAATTGATCAAAGGGTTGACGAGAGGTATTTACAACTATACGACCACTTCTTGGTCAAAGAGGAATGCTGACAAGGGAGCGGCAATGGGCTTTAACCTCAAAGGCGGTGACAAAAGCTCTCTGGTTTTGCTATCTTACAAAAGAAGGAGAGCGTACGCAATGACAAAACTTGATGAAGCCTTTTCTCTTCCATCAATTGCTGATGCGGTCCCTGCCCCTGCTGCAGAATCATAGAGGCAAACAAATGTTCTACCAACGAGCGATCAACCACTGAAGCAATTTCCAAGACGTAATGTGGAAATTGTAAAGTACACGATGCTTTAACATGAATTCGTATTCAAGGAACCGCTACACGAGCTGCATAGGCTTTATCAGAAGTAGTGCATATTAATGGCAGAGGTGAAGAAGGATATTTCCTACACCAAATTTTCAGAACCCCCGTCCGCAAACAACTCACGGTTATCTAGTCCAAGGAAGGCTCCATCTCAAGATTGGACGAGCTTGAAGAATTCAGATGGGGTGAAGACATATGAGATGCACAACGTTCATTTTAATAGGATAGGGGATGTAAAACATTTGGAAAATAGTGGAACAATTGAAGATTTATCTTCTTCAATTTGGCATTGCTAGGACATTTTAATTGTCAGACAAAAAAACCAAAGCTGGTTAAGATCGTAGATTTGCGACGTTGGAAGGTAAAAAAACTATCATTTCAGTTCATTTTCTGTTTTTTCCTCTTCATCTTCATCATCATCATCATCTCCACCTTCTTCCATCTTCTTCTTCATAGAAATTTCTTGTTTTTTAGTGCATTTTCACCATTTTCATACCATTTTTCATGCATTATTGTGTGGGAGGGAGTTAGGAGGTGCAAGGGAGAGCAAGCGCTGTGTTTTTTTCATGATTTTCTGCTCATACGGAGCTCGCCATAGCCGGCGCTCAGAAATTTGAATTTCCCGTCAAAAAACGCGATTCTGTGAAAATTCAAATTTTTTTGAAAAATCACGATTTTCTGTTTTCCCGCCTAAAAGTTGGCTGAAAGAATCACGATTCTGTGGTCATTCTCAGAATCGCGATTCTGTGATTGTGCTCAAAATCGCGATTCTCACAAATCGCGATTTTCATGCCAAAAAACACGATTGTCTAAAACACGATTTTGTGCTCAACATCGTGATTTTCTAAAATACGATTTTGTGCTCAACATCGCGATTTTCATGCCAAAAAACTCGATTCTCTAAAACACGATTCTGTGCTCAAAATTGCGATTTTCATGTCAAAAAACACGATTCTCTAAAACACGATTTTGTGCTCAACATCGCGATTTTCAAAAACACGATTTTGTGCTCAACATCGCGATTTTCATGCCAAAAACACGATTCTGAGAAAATACGATTTTCAGCGGGCTCAAAATCGCGATTCTCACAAATCACGATTTTCAGCCAAAAACACGATTTTGTGAAAAAGGCGATTCTGTGAAAACACGAATTTTTGCTCAAAATCGCGATTTTCAAAAACACGATTTCGTGCTCAACATCGCGATTTTCATGCCAAAAAACATGATTCTCTAAAACACGATTCTGTGCTCAAAATCGTGATTTTCATGTCAAAAAAACACGATTCTCTAAAACACGATTCTCTAAAACACGATTTTGTGCTCAACATCGCGATTTTCATGCCAAAAACATGATTCTGAGAAAATACGATTTTCAGCGGGCTCAAAATCGCGATTCCCACAAATCACGATTTTTGGCCAAAAACACGATTTTGTGAAAAAGGCGATTCTATGAAAACACGAATTTTTGCTCAAAATCGCGATTTTCAAAAACACGATTTTGTGCTCAACATCACGATTTTCATGTCAAAAACACGATTCTGAGAAAATACAATTTTCAACGGGCTCAAAATCGCGATTCTCACAAATCACGATTTTCAGCCAAAAATACGATTTTGTGCTCAACATCGCGATTTTCAAATCACGACTTTTTGCTCAAAATCGCGATTTTCAAAAACACGATTTTGTGCTCAACATCGCGATTTTTTGACTTCACAGCATCGCGATTCTCTGAAAGTTCACAAAATCGTGATTTTCTCCAAAGGTCCTGTTTGCCTGTTTTGACCCCTAGGAGCCTGATTTGACATAACTTTTTCATCCAAAGTCCATTTTTTGAGCTCTATAGCTCGTTGGAAAGAATAACGCATTGATTTTGAGATAGGATTATTTGAAGTTGACCCTCAAGTGGGACTAGGGAACCAAGGGGGCTCCAAAGAATTTTGAACCATACCAAAGGGAAAATTTGGACTCTTGACTAAAGCTTATGAACCTGAGATCTAGTAGACACTTAGGCAAGGATAAACAAAGCATTAGATCTTCTGAGGCTAGTGTCAACCATACATCCAAGTCTTGGGCACAACAACTAAGTGGTCATCTTTTACTAAGTTCAGACACAAGTGATTCAAAAATGTCTTTTAGCATGGGAAAACCTGCAGGTGGCTCAGGGACTTCCCATCTACAAACACCAGAAGGTCCCTATAAGACACAGTTGGAATATATTCGGACCAACCAATTAGGTGCTCACATCTATGAGGATGGCCTGAGGCGATCAATGGTCCAACTCAAAAATCCAGATCAATCCTTTGGACTTGAACACCCGGTGGTCAAGTTCGAAGAGGGTTCATACATTGATAAGGAAGGAACCATGTATGTGGTTACCAACCAACCAGATAGGACCGATGAGTTTGGAAATATCATTCATGAGAATGAGATAGGAGACCTAGAACAAGGAAATGTAGGACAAGGACCCCAGACTCCTAGAGGTAAGTCAGTTCTGACCAGAGTGATCACTCCAGATTGGATCCCTCAAGACAACAAAAGCATAGAACTCTTCTTGAATAGAGAAACAGAGGAAGCCTTTTGGAGATTCAAGCCAGATCAACCTAGCCAATTGGGCATAGTCATCATCTACGAGTTCAAGGATCCAGAGACACCAGGCAAAGTTGTCTACCTGGATAACACGTCAGAGAAAATTTTCTTGGTAACAGAACATGATAGACATGCATATACTTGGAAGAATGAATTGATTTTCCCTCCACCAAGATCCAATGTTTCCCATGGCCTCCAAGGAGTAGGATCATCACAAGCTCATGAAGCCCAGAGAGAAAGAACTAGAGAGAGACCTGAGGTTAGTTTTGCACATACTGTGGGTAGAAATAGAGCAGGATTTGAAAATGAAAGACCTGAAAGAGAGAGACATCAAGCACATAGGCAACAAAGAGATGAACATGATTTTCCATTGCCGAGACCCCGAGAGCACCCAAGAACCCTTAGACCCACTCAAGTGATCAAGGCAATGAAGAATTATTTTGATGGGTCAGGAGATCCTTATGATCATGTGGCCGAGTTCAAACAAGTGTTAAGAGCTGAACAGGTTGAGGATTTGTTCACTCAGTATGAGGCATTTGGTCTGACTCTTAAGGGCACCGCCTTAGCTTGGTTTCAACCACTGAGTAGTCGCAACTATCGCGATATAGGTCAACTACTAGACGAATTCATTGTAGAATTTTCCAAGAGTGGTATCAGGCATAACACTTCATCTTTGATCCACAGCTTCAAGCAGACACCCCAAGAAACAGTGCGACTAGCAGGAAGAAGGTTTAGACAGTACCTAGAAAGATGCCCTACTCCAGAGTTACCCACACCAGCCAAACAAGTGGCTTTGTTCTTAGATGGCTTACTGAGCACAAAGTTAAGATCATATGTGTACTTGAAAGAGCCTAGATCCATAGAAGAGTGTGTGCGGACGTGCATTGATATAGAAGATAACTTGGGTGAGGAGTTAGGATTATCCAAACTCTATAAGGATTCAGATAGTTCTACTAGTCATACTTCAAAAACCTCCAGGGAAATAGAGGAGATAGCTGAGCAAGTTGCCAAGAGGCTGGGAGTCCAAAATAAACAAACACAGAGAGTCACTCCGTTGAATCGATGTTATACTTGCGGAGGCGACCACATGGCTAATGTATGCCCAATGCACAACCAGAACATGAGAGAAAGGAATACCCCATACTGCACTATTGAAAGGAAGTACACAAACCATACGGCTCAAGATTGTCCCTACAATAGGCAGGCTGTTAGACAAAATTATCAGCAACCTTACCCACAAGGTAGGTATCAGAACCAATACCAACAACCATATTATAGACCACAACAGCAATATCAGGCACCATATAGGCCACAACCTGTCTTGGGAAACCAACCACCAACTCCTGCCAACGTGATTCCAGTCAAGTATGCTGTGGGAGAGGAAAATCCAAATAGAGCATTGGTGCCACTAACCCCATTGATCTCAGAGAATGACTCTCATGCTCATAGTTCAGACTACTCCCATGAAGGTAGTCCACATGCTTATTACACAGAGTCACCTGAACATAGTGAGATTTACTCGTATCAATATGAGGCACCACCTATGGAGCAAAATTGGGAGGCAGAATACTCCAATGTCATGTACACAAATCCTAACCCTAGGCCCAAGTTGAGACAAATGAGACCACAAGCCCCTAGAGGATCTTGTTTCAGATGTCAAGGTGACCATTTCATTCGTGACTGTCCCCACCCACCATCTCCGAGTCAAGGACAGGCTATCACAATACAGGCTTTTTGTTTTGATTGTGGCAAAGACCATCTCCCCAGAGATTGTCCAAGAAACCCCTCCAATGCACCCAAGATTACACCCATTAATGTGGTAGGCTTAGTGGTGGATTCAAGTTCAAGTAGCAGTAATGTGGCACCTGTACAGGCAGTTACTAGGGCACAAGCATTAAAACAAGATAAACCAGCAGAACAATCGGAGTCGAGCAAATCAGGAGAGCCTAGTAAGAGGAAAACAAGAACATGGAAGGATACCAGAGAAAAGGCCAATCGTAAGTGGAATAAAAAGTTATCAGAACTAGAAGAAAGCTTGAAAGACGCAAAAACAAAAATAGAAGACATTGCATCTCAAAACCCCTCGCATGCCGAAACTCCATCCATTCCACCTCATCCCACCCCACCACCCATTGTAAATAGACCGCAACCAGGGTCTGTTCTTGCAGATCCAACCCCAGAAGGTTTGGACATGATGTTCAAGGCCTACCAGGCTCGACTTCAAGAAGGGCCTACAGCTGCAAACCTAGACAAGAGTTACCCTAGAGCAGATTTAGAGATTGAACGGATGAAAATGTGCATGAAAATGGTAGAACAAGCTCAAGCTATACTTGAGACTAGTCAAAAGTTCAATCAGACAAACTCTGTCAAAATGGATTTGCATTTCCAGGGCTTACTAGAACGATTAGAGCACTTGGTAAACAAACCACAAGTTTCTTTAACCCCACAGGCTCAACCAGTTATTGAAAGAGGAAGCTCACAACCAGTTATTGAAAGAGGAAGCTCACCACTAATGGGAGCTTATGTTCCTAATTCCACGAATCCAGGAATACCTCCTTCAATTCAACAGTACTCTCAAGAGTTCTTGCGGGAAATACAAGAAGAGAAATGGGCCAAGGAGAAGGGTAATTCCCCTCCTATTCCTGAGATTGATGATCTTCATGATCAATTTCCCCAAGACATTCCATCTATTTACGGAGATGAAGCAGAACAACAAGAAGACGAAAGGTTAGATTTTGAATCAAATACCTTAGAAGAACTGCCTCAATTTCTAGGCCCATGGGAATCTGAATCTCTCCAGATTAGAGCTCCCACAATACTAGTAAGAAATGAAGACTCAGTGGTTCCAAGGAACACGGATGTCGTGAAGAACACTAAGGTTCAGTGTCATCTCACTGTAGAAGAGCTACTCAAAGCAAAACCTGAGCTTTGCAATCATGTGAAGGATCAGGTTCTAGAACTTGATTCCAACATGCCAAAAGCAGGCTCCAAGCAAAGGGTACCAGAGATACCTCTAGACAAAATAGGGGACATGTGTGAGGGTGAAGAAGGTAATACTTATCTTCCAATCACCTACCAAGGTTACACAACCAAAGCAATCATAGATTCAGGTGCTGGTGTTGCTATTGCGACCACCTCCTTGTGGAAGCAATGGGGCAAGCCCACATTAAGACCAACTAGAATGAAGCTTCAAATGGCTGATGGTCATTTTGAAAGACCTCTCGGATTGCTAGAAGGGATAACTCTAACCACTTGTGGTGTAGAGTTTGAGCACACATTTGCTATATGTGACTTTGAGAAAAATAATGTCTATGAGATGATCCTAGGAAGACCCTTCCTACGACAATTGCAAATAGTACAGGATTGGGGAACCAACTCCTTGTACTTGCAGCACTTAGGGGTCATTACCAAGGTCAATTTGAAGGATTACTCCTTCAGAGATGTACCACCCCTACAGTGGAATCCTATCCACAAAGCAAAAGAAGATTCAATCTCTGTGCATTCTGAAAGTTCACCTGATCCATCATGGTTGTATGAAGATACTCATTTGTGGATGTGCAAGTTCGTAGAGGAAGAGGAAAAACGTTTAAAGGCAAGAGAAGAAGGAACTTCGCCAGGAGATAGACCAATTAAAGACCCAGCCTATACATCGATGATCTTTCTAGATGAGGAATTTGAGCCTCATGGCTGGCCAGAAATCTTAGCCACCATGGACATTGATGTCAATGAAGACCAATGGACACCTCATTGTGATGAGGAGGGTTATGATATCTCAGTGTTCATGTGTCAGCCCTTGCTAGAAGAATGTGACCCTAGTGATGTCATAGAAGAAGAAGAGAATGACGATGATATAGAGTCCATTGTGATGGATAGTTGCTTTAACTCAGAGAAGCACTATCTAGAAGATATAGGAGTGTTCACCCAAAAAGAAGAAGAACCTCTCACAAGTATTAAAACGGTAAATTCGAAGGATGGAAGTGAGAGCAGTCAAAAGAAAAAGAAAAGAAAAGCAGTGAAACAAGAAGAGGAGGAATCATTGTTGAAAGTACCAGAGAACTTCAAGAAATATGAAGTTGACGACCGCAAAATTTTGGTACGAATGCCTAAGAGAGAGGCCATCATAGGAGAATCATATGATAATAAAGAAAAGACCAAGAAGATTGTAGTGACCATCGAAGAGAACGAAGAGAGATGCACATATATAGGAGATGACCTAAGTGCAAGAGAAGAAATGGAGCTTGTAGCTCTATTAAGGGAATATAGGGATGTGTTTGCGTGGCACTATAGAGACTTGAAAGGGGTAGATCCAAGAATTTGCTCTCATACTATCCCCATGACCACTGATGCCAAGCCCACCAAACAGAAGCCCTACACATATAATGATACCTATGCAGCCAAAATAAAAGAAGAAATTAATAGGTTGATTGAAGCTGGATTCATCTATGAGATTGAGCATACTGAATGGGTGTCCCCCATTGTAGTGGTGCCCAAGAAGAACGGAAAGTTGCGAGTGTGTATTAACCTTAAAAAAGTTAATGCCGCTACTATCAGAGATAGTTATCCACTTCCAATCACGGAACACCTTTTGGAGCGTGTTGCAGGCAAGGAAATTTATAGCTTCCTTGATGGGTTTTCAGGTTACAATCAAGTAGCCATTGCCCCAGAAGATCAACACAAAACAGCTTTTGCTACAGAGTGGGGAATCTTTGCATTTCGTGTGATGCCATTTGGGCTCACCAATGCACCTGCAACATTCCAAAGGCTCATGTGTCATGTCTTCAAAGAGTTCTTGCAAAAGAGCTTAGAAGTGTATGTGGACGATTTATGTGCTCATTCCCAAGAAAGAAGATACCACATTCCTGAGCTCAGACAGATCTTCAACAAGTGTAGAGAATATCGAGTGTGTCTGAACCCAGAAAAGTGTGTGTTCATGGTGCGTCAAGGTAAAATCTTAGGTCATATTGTTTCTAAGAATGGAATCTCAAAAGATGAAGATAAGGTACGAGCCATAGCGGAGCTACCAAGGCCAAGGAATGTTAAAGAGGTACAAGCCTTTATGGGACATTGTGGATATTACCGTAGGTTTATCCACATGTACGCAATCATAGCTAGACCCCTTTATGCCTTGTTGTCTAATTTTGAGTGGAACGATGAATGCGAGAATTCTTTCAATGAACTGAAGAAACGTTTGTGCACAGCACCAATACTGACCACTCCTGATTGGAATAAACCATTCCATGTCCATGTGGATGCATCCAATCATGCCATAGGATGTGTGCTTGCACAACCCACAAGTGAAGGAAACTTAGATTTGCCCATAGCATATGCTAGTAGACAGCTCACTGCAGTTGAACGGAACTATACCACAACTGAGCGAGAGGACTTAGGCATGGTATATGTTGTGAAGAAGTTTAGACACTATTTATTGGCCAACAAGTTCAAGTTTTTCACTGATCATCAAGCTTTGTTATATTTGGTCAATAAACCTTGCAATACTGGACGCTTAGTAAGATGGTTCCTCTTACTAATGGAATATGACTTTGAAGTTGTTGTCAGGAAAGGTAGAACCCACCTTCGGGCAGATCACCTTTCTCGCATTACTTCAGGAGAGTCACCACAAGGAGTGTCTGATGAACTACCTGATGCTTATCTGTTCAATTTGGAAGTCGTTCCCAAATGGGCAAATAAGTTGGTACCAGTCCTAACCTTTGGCCCTGCAAATAAGAATGTGAAAACATCACAAGAAGAAATTGTAAGATCACAAAAATATCACATATTGGCAGGAAGTATGTACAAACAAGATACTGAGGGTGTATTAGCTTGTTGTGTTGAGGACGATGAACATAGTAGTTGGTTGCAGCAAGCTCATGAGGGATTGCTAGGAAATCACTATTCTAAACAACGAACATTGCAGAATCTGAAATGTTTAGGAGTGTATTGGCCTAGCATGGACAGAGAAATACATGACTGGATCAAGAATTGTCCAATGTGCAGAGAGAGACCACCAGTGGAGCATGCAACCCTTTATCAAGTATCATTAATTCCAGATTGGAGTGCTCCATTAGTAGAGTTTATGAGATCGGGAAGATTACCCAAAGAGGCCAGTCTAGCAAGAAGACGAAGCATGGAGCAAGAGGCTCAAGGCTATGCCTTAGTAGGAGAGAACCTATACCGAAGAGGCAAAGATGGTTACTTAAGGCTGTGCGTTCATGAATCAGACTATTTAAAGGTCTTAGAGACTGCACACAGTGGTGTTGCAGGTGGACATTTTGGTCCTGACCGAGTGATCAAGACCATTCTATTCTCAGGACTTTGGTGGCCCACTCTTCATATGGATGCACATACCTATGTGAAGAAGTGTGACACATGCCAACGTGCACAATATCCAGTTAGAAAAGATGAGATGCCTTTGAGGCCAATGATGGGAGGGCGTGCATTTTCGAAGTGGGGCATAGACTTCATAGGTCCTATTAACCCCCCAGCTAGAAACTCCCATGCAGAATATATTATTGTAGCCACAGATTACCTTACAAAGTGGGTAGAAGTGAAAGCCACAACAAAGAATGATGCTCAGACTACGGCTAAGTTCTTATTCGAGAATGTGTTCACAAGATATGGACTACCAATAGAGTTGGTGAGCGATAGAGGCACACACTTCTTGAATGAAGTCATTGAAAATCTTCTCCAAGAATTCTTGGTGATACATAAAAAGTCTGCCCCCTATCACCCACAAGCTAACGGACAAGTCGAGAGTACCAATAAGATCCTTTGTAACGTATTGACAAAATTGGTAAATAATAAACGCTCTGATTGGGACAAACAACTTCATCATGTTGTTTGGGCTTACCGAGTGGCCTACAAAACGGTACTCAATGCCACCCCATTTCAGATGGTCTTTGGACAGAATGTGGTGCTACCACTGGATTTCTTAATCCCTGCTTTAAAAGTAGCACAAGAGCATGAGTGGAATGGACATGAATTGTCATCTAGGATCTTTGATCTAGAACGCTTAGGTGAGACAAGGCTACGAGCGGCTGCAGGCATCTACGCTGCAAAGAAAAGGCAAAAGGCATACTTCGATGCACACATTAAGAATAAGGGATTGAAAGAGGGAGATCTAGTGTTGGTTTACACACTAAAACAACATAACCGTAAGTTGGAAAAACGAGGATATGGACCCATGATCATTAACAGAATTTCCACTAGCAGCGTGGTTCAATTGGCTACTTTAGAAGGTGATATCTTGCCAAACTATATTAGTGGTTGTAGAGTCAAGTTATATCAAGAACCTCTTACAGAGGACATGCTAATGAGACTCAACACTGCTAAGAAACAAAAAGAAGAAGAGTTAAGAGTGAGAGAAGAAGCACAGGTAGAGGCCAGAGAGCGTACTAGGCGAAATAAGTTAAGGCGATTAGGCCTAGATGTCAACTCAAAAGCCCCAAAATATCACATGGATATGTGCCAAAAGTAAGGCATAACGACTTCTCAAGTCATTGACCGAAGACCCTTTGTGACCATAGATATAGGACAAGGGAAGGGTGCAAGGACAGTAAAGGCATTGATTGACTCAGGTGCAGCAAGTAGTGCAGTTAGACTTTCCTACTGCTAAGACTTGCAGTTGAACATCAATCCCATAGAAGCTTATCTCATAGGATTGGGAGGTGTGGAAACCCCTTGTTTGGGCGAGGTGGAACTTCCCATCTATCTGCAAGATGTTCCAATGAAACTCAAAGTGCTAGTGTGTCAAGATGAGAACCTTACAGAACCACTTGTCTTAGGACAAGATTGGATTTATGACAATGCAGTCAACTTAAACCTAAGAAGTCAAATTCTTCAAGTTTGGGTACATGAACAATGCATTACATTAGCATTAGAGAACTGCATGCTCCCAGATCATGGCACCACACACTCTCTTAGCTCTTCTAAGACTAATCATATGGAAGAAGATGTTGTATGTGTCAAAAGCTCTATGATGCAGAAGGAGTCAATCGTGGAAGAACAGGTTCGAAGGCGGGTGGATCTTTCTTCTTCTCCAAAGAATCAAGTAGCCACACTAGTAAGTCCACCACAGAGGCAAACACAACCGATCACGACAATTGCCACATCAAACAGAAAGACACCATTCGATAAGAAAGCAGTTCCGAGCATGACGCAGATCTGGGTACGCAAAGGAGAGAAACCACCAGCCTTACCCCCACAAATCCCATCCAGGCAAGCCAACCAGGTCAGAAGACGAAGGAAGCAGCTCGGACAAGCTCAATCACAATTTATCCAACAAGTTTGGGTGCCTAAGAAATTAGCTGCAGCCCAACAAGGGCGATTACAGATGTGGGTACCTAAGAAGCTCTTACATCCACAACAACCTATATTCCCCCCCATGCAAAGAGTCTCAACAAAGAAGCCAAAATTAGAAAAGGGTAAGAACTACGTATAGAGACCGAAAGAAGATCAAATCACCTCTTCAACCATAGAAGGAAGATATGCAAAAAGGGTATGGGTTTGGAAGCTGTAGCTCAAGCGTAAGCACCACCTCCTTTACTTGTCAATCCGCGGAGACGTGAGGACCGGTATGAAGACCACGAGCAAGTGAAGGCACAAGTGCGTGAGTGAAAGCACACAAACATGCACACACATACACACACACGCGCACAAAGTAAGATCAAAGAGAGGAACAATGGAAAGCTTAGATTGCAAAAGAGTTCTCTTACAAAAGTTCTATTCTCTAACAAGCTAACCTCAAAAATGAGCTCTCTAGCTCTTTTTATAGTTTTTTGACTAGTTTTGGCCCTGTCCAGACTTAGTGTCCGGCCTAGTTAAAAATTAGGTTCCAGGGCTTATTTGAGGGCTCAAACGGAGTCTAAAAATTATGAAACTTGGTAGGATGATAGTTATAATACTCTTCAAGCTCAAGGACTCCTTGGCTTGAACAAAATGGAGTTACCAAAATAGAAAATGGTATTTACAATGGCTTTTAGTGATGAAAATCACTATTTTTGTAGGAAATTCTTGTGAAAAATTGACATACACTCCTTGGAGCTCCCTACTTGCTCCCTTTCCTCGTGTGTCCACCTTTTGATGTGCTTCCATGCTTTGTCCTTGACTTTGAGCTTCAACACTCCCCCCCCTCTCGAGTCTGTCGTCCCTGACAGACCCTTGTTGGAAGGGCTGTTCTGTGTAGTGCTTTGAGAGGTGGTGTCCATCCGTTGTATGAGCTGGTTCCTTGGATTCCAGCAAGAATGTGTCGTTGTGAGCTTTCAAAACTGCAAGTTGCTCAGAAGAGGTTGTCAAGAGTGATTTGGAGCAACTACTGGCTTCAATTTGCTTCCGAGATATGGATGTTGTTCCCATGATGTCCGCTAGCTCTTTTAAAGATGGTGTTGAGAGCATTCATGCCAACTACTCATAACCCATAATGAATGATGGGTAAGTGTGTTCATGCCTGGGTTGAAAAAAGTATGTGCCTTGTGCACGGCCTGGTAATGTAGCCCTACGCATGCTTACTTGGAAAATGCATTGGAAGAAGTATGGTGCAAAAATTGCGGGTCTTGAGCTAAGTGCTCAAGGGTATGCTGACGAAGAGGTTTCCTAAACTATCATGGTTATGGTGTTTCCAGAGTAAAGATACTTACCATGGCGAAGGTTGATGGATGTTTGCCTCTTCGTGTTGTACACTCGGCCTTTGGGATGGAACCTTGTTGATGAATGTCCATGTTGATTGTCCACTGATGAGATCTTTTGAGTGGTGGATCCCCTCTCCTCTTTTCAAAGCAACATTTGTCACTAACAATGTGCATTTCTGAGCTTGGGCTCATGCACGTTCACTTCCCTATATTGACACTCAGAGGAATATTGGACACGTGCCGGTTTCTAAGAGATTACCATGCTGATTGACATAGACCATTCACCAGTGCTACTGTTCCATACTGGTTCAGGAAATACTGAGAATTGAATTGCTTTATATTCCTTGGCAAGCAACATCGGGTAACTACACCAAGCTGAGTTTCACATATTCTCTTTAGCTCACCATATGCAGGAGTCTTCTCCTCCAGAACTACCTTTTGCAGATATCTCCTTGGATGCTTTGGTACATGAAGTAGTTAAGCATCACTCAAGTTGCGGACCTTCGAGCTCTTCATTCCTACCATGGTAAGAGAAAATCATAGTCGTAGATGCCATGTTCATGCCAAATGCTTGTCATCTACCAGATAAGGCAGCAATAATCTCACTGCTGGCCGAGACACACTGCGATCCAAATTGATAAATGCCTAGTAATCAACAGTTCCACCTTCAACTAAGCATGACTCATTCATGTTTCATAAGCCAAACCTGGGAACAAGCTCTCTCCCACTTCTTTTTTTTTTTTTTTTGAGAAAAAAGGATATCACAAAACAAGAACACAAAAGTTAGTATCAATAGAAATGTTCGACATATGTCACTGTGCTCTTGTGCATGGGATTCTCAAGTGTGTCTATGCACGGCCGTGTAATGTGGCCCTATATTAATGCATACTTTGGAAATGCATGACCTGAATGGTGCAAAAGACAGGGTTGTGCAAGGAGCACATGGTTGTTGCTCGTCGAGGCTTGATGTTACTTGCAGATGTGGACGCCATCTTTCTTGGATGTCTCCATGGGATCGCGAGATGATGTATTCCTTCTTATTGGAATCCATTTGAGAACAGCATTTGGCACAGTAGAGATCACTTCAGGCGACTTCATCTTTGGATGCTTTTTGAACTGTGGTATCCAATGTGATTGGCCCTTTGGTTCGGTGTAGGCTACTTGTACTTTTGGCTTCCAAACCCATATCCTTTTTGCACGTCTTCCTACTATTGTTGAAGAGCTGATTTGATCTTCTTTCGGTCTCTGTACGTGGTTCTTACCCTCTTCTCTTTTTGGATTCTTTGTTGAGACCTTTCGCATGTGGGGAACATAGGTTGTTGTAGATGTAGGAGCTTCTCAGGTACCCACATCTGTAATTGCCCTTGTTGAGCTGCAGCTAACTTCTTAGGCACCCAAACTTGTTGGATACCTTGTGATTGAGCTTGTCTGAGCTGCTTCCCTCGTCTTCTGGCCTGGTTGGCTTGCCTAGATGGGATTTGTGGGGGCAAGGCTGGTGGTTGCTCTCCTTTGCGTACCCATATCTGCTTCATGCTCGGAACTGCTTTTTTATTGAATGATGTCTTTCTATTTGATGTAGCAGTTGTCGTGAACGGTTGTGTTTGCTTGTGTGGTGGACTCACTACTGTGGCTACTTGATTCTTTGGAGAAGAAGAAAGATCCACCCGCCTTCGAACCTGGTCGTCCACGATTGACTCCTTCTGCATCATAGAGCTTTTGACACATACAACATCTTCTTTCATATGATTAGTTTTGGAAGAACTAAGAGAGTGTGTGGTGCCATGATCTAGGAGCATGGAGTTCTCTAATTCTAATGTGATGCATTGTTCATGTACCCAAACTTGAAGAATTTGACTTCTTAGGTTTAAGTTAACTGCATGGTCATAGATCCAATCTTGACCCAAGACAAGTGGTTCTGTAAGGTTCTCATCTTGACATACTAGCACTTTGACTTTCATTGGAACATCTTGAAGGTAGATGGGAAGTTCCACCTCGCCCAAACAAGGGGTTTCCACACCTCCCAATCCTATGAGATAAGCTTCTATGGGATTGATGTTCAACCCCAAGTCTTGGCAGTAGGAAAGTCTAACTGCACTACTTGCTGCACCTGAGTCAATCAATGCTTTTACCGTCCTTGCACCCTTCCCTTGTCCTATCTCTATGGTCACAAAGGGTCTTCGGTCAATGACCTGAGAAGTCGCTATGCCTGACTTTTGGCACATATCCATGTGATATTTTGGAGCTTTTGAGTTGACATCTAGGCCAAGTCGTCTTAACTTATTTCGCCTTATGCGCTCTCTAGCCTCTGCCTGTGCTTCTTCTCTCACTCTTAACTCTTCTTCTTTTCGTTTCTTAGCAGTGTTGAGTCTCATTAGCATGTCCTCTGTAAGAGGTTCTTGATATAACTTGACTCTACAACCACTAATATAGTTTGGCAAGATATCACCTTCTAAAGTAGCCAATTGAACCGCGCCACTAGTGGAAATTCTGTTAATGATCATGGGTCCATATCCTCGTTTTTCCAACTTACGGGCATGTTGTTTCAGTGTGTAAACCAACACTAGATCTCCCTCTTTCAGTCCCTTATCCTTAATGTGTGCATCGAAGTAGGCCTTTTGCCTTTTCTTTGCAGCGTAGATGCCTGCAGCCGCTCGTAGCCTTGTCTCACCTAAGCGTTCTAGATCAAAGATCCTAGATGACAATTCATGTCCATTCCACTCATGCTCTTGTGCTACTTTTAAAGCAGGGATTAAGAAATCCAGTGGTAGCACCGCATTCTGTCCAAAGACCATCTGAAATGGGGTGGCATTGAGTACTGTTTTGTAGGCAACTCGATAAGCCCAAACAGCATGATGAAGTTGTTTGTCCCAATCAGAGCGTTTATGATTTACCAATTTTGTCAATATGTTACAAAGGATCTTATTGGTACTCTCGGCTTGTCCGTTAGCTTGTGGGTGATAGGGGGCAGATTTCTTATGTATCACCAAGAATTCTTGGAGAAGATTTTCAATGACTTCATTCAAGAAGTGTGTGCCTCTATCGCTCACTAACTCTATTGGTAGCCCATATCTCGTGAACACATTCTCGAATAAGAACTTAGCCGTCGTCTGAGCATCATTCTTTGTTGTGGCTTTCACTTCTACCCACTTGGTAAGGTAATCTGTGGCTACAATAATATACTCTGCATGGGAGTTTCTAGCAAGGGGATTAATAGGACCTATGAAGTCTATGCCCCACTTGGAAAATGCACGCCCTCCCATCATTGGCCTCAAAGGCATCTCGTCTTTTCTAACTGGATATTGTGCACGTTGGCATGTGTCACATTTCTTCACATAGGTATGTGCATCCATATGAAGAGTGGGCCACCAAAGTCCTGAGAATAGAATGGTCTTAATCACTCGGTCAGGACCAAAATGTCCACCTGCAACACCACTGTGTGCAGTCTCTAAGACCCTTAAATAGTCTGATTCATGAACGCACAGTCTTAAGTAACCATCTTTACCTCTTCGGTATAGGTTCTCTCCTACTAAGGCATAGCCTTGAGCCTCTTTCTCCATATTTCGTCTTCTTGCTAGACTGGCCTCTTTGGGTAATCTTCCCGATCTCATAAACTCTACCAATGGAGCACTCCAATATGGAATTAATGATACTTGATAAAGGGTCGCATGCTCCACTGGTGGTCTCTCTCTGCACATTGGACAATTCTTGATCCACTCATGTATTTCTTTGTCCATGCTAGGCCAATACACTCCTAAACGTTTCAAATTCTGCAATGTTCGTTGTTTAGAATAGTGATTTCCTAGCAATCCCTCATGAGCTTGCTGCAACCAACTACTATGTTCATCATCCTCGACACAACAAGCTAATACACCCTCAGTATCTTGTTTGTACATGCTTCCTGCCAATATGTGATATTTTTGTGATTTTACAATTTCTTCTTGTGATGTTTTCACATTCTTATTTGCAGGGCCGAAGGTTAGGACTGGTACCAACTTATTTGCCCATTTAGGAACAACTTCCAAATTGAACAGATAAGCATCAGGTAGTTCATCAGACACTCCTTGTGGTGACTCTCCTGAAGTAATGCGAGAAAGGTGATCTGCCCGAAGGTGGGTTCTACCTTTCCTGACAACAACTTCAAAGTCATACTCCATTAGTAAGAGGAACCATCTTACTAAGCGTCCAGTATTGCAAGGTTTATTGACCAAATATAACAAAGCTTGATGATCAGTGAAAAACTTGAACTTGTTGGCCAATAAATAGTGTCTAAACTTCTTTACAGCATATACCATGCCTAACCCTTCTCGCTCGGTTGTGGTATAATTTCTTTCGGCTGGGTTTAGTTGTCTACTAGCATATGCTATGGGCAAATCTAAATTCCCTTCACCTGTGGGTTGTGCTAGCACACATCCTATGGCATGATTGGATGCATCCACATGGACATGGAATGGCTTATTCCAATCAGGAGTGGTCAATATTGGTGCTGTGCACAAACGTTTCTTCAGTTCATTGAAAGAATTCTCGCATTCGTCGTTCCACTCAAAATTAGACAACAAGGCATAAAGGGGTCTAGCTATGATCGCGTACATGTGGATAAACCTACAGTAATATCCACAATGGCCCATAAAGGCTTGTACCTCTTTAACATTCCTTGGCCTTGGCAGCTCCGCTATGGCTCGTACCTTATCTTCATCCGTTGAGATTCCATTCTTAGAAACAATATGACCGAGGATTTTACCTTGACGCACCATGAACACACACTTTTCTGGGTTCAGACACACTCGATATTCTCTACACTTGTTGAAGATCTGTCTGAGCTCAGGGATGTGAAATCTTCTTTCTTGGGAATGAGCACATAAATCATCCACATACACTTCTAAGCTCTTTCGTAAGAACTCTTTGAAGACATGACACATGAGCCTTTGGAATGTTGCAGGTGCATTGGTGAGCCCAAATGGCATCACACGAAATGCAAAGATTCCCCATTCGGTGGCAAAAGCCGTTTTGTGTTGATCTTCTGGGGCAATGGCTACTTGATTGTAACCTGAAAATCCATCAAGGAAGCTATAAACTTCCTTGCCTGCAACACGCTCCAATAGGTGTTCTGTGATTGGAAGTGGATAACTATCTCTAATCGTAGCGGCATTAACTTTTTTAAGGTTAATACACACTCGCAACTTCCCGTTCTTCTTGGGTACCACAACAATGGGGGACACCCATTCGGTATGCTCAATCTCATAGATGAATCCAGCCTCAATCAACCTATCAATTTCTTCTTTGATTTTGGCTGCATAGGTATCATTATATGTGTAGGGCTTTTGTTTGGTGGGCTTAGCATCAGCAGTCATGGGGATAGTATGAGAGCAAATTCTTGGATCTACTCCTTTCAAGTCTCTATAGTGCCATGCAAACACATCCCTATATTCCCTTAATAGAGCTACAAGCTCCATTTCTTCTCTTGCACTTAGGTCATCTCCTATATATGTGCATCTCTCTTCGTTCTCTTCAATGGTCACTACAATCTTCTTGGTCTTTTCTTTATTATCATATGATTCTCCTATGATGGTCTCTCTCTTAGGTATTCGTACCAAAATTTTGCGGTCGTCAACTTCATATTTCTTGAAGTTTTCTGGTACTTCAAACAATGATTCCTCCTCTTCTTGTTTCACTGCTTTTCTTTTCTTTTTCTTTTGACTACTTTTGCTTCCATCCTTTGAGTTTACCGTTTTAATACTTGTGAGAGGTTCTTCTTCTTTCTGGGTGAACACTCCTATATCTTCTAGATAATGCTGCTCTGAGTTAAAGCAACTATCCATCACAATGGACTCTATATCATCGTCATTCTCTTCTTCTTCTATGACATCACTAGGGTCACATTCTTCTAGCAAGGGTTGACACATGAACACTGAGATATCATAACCCTCCTCATCACAATGAGGTGTCCACTGTTCCTCATTGACAGCAATGTCCATGGTGGCTAAGATTTCTGGCCAGCCATGAGGCTCAAACTCCTCATCTGGAAAGATCATCGGTGTGTAGGCTGGGTCTCTAATTGGTCTATCTCCTAGCGAAGTTCCTTCTTCTCTTGCCTTTAAGCGTTTTTCCTCTTCCTTTGCGACCTTGCACATCCACAAATGAGTATCTTCATGCAGCCATGATGGATCAGGTGAACTTTCAGAATGCACAGAGATGGAATCTTCTTTCGCTTTGTGGATAGAATTCCACTGTAGGGGTGGTACATCCCTGAAGGTGTAATCCTTCAAATTGACCTTGGTGGTGACCCCTAAGTGCTGTAAGTACAAGGAGTTAGTTCCCCAGTCCTGTACTATTTGCAATTGTCGTAGGAAGGGTCTTCCTAGGATCATCTCATAGACATTATTTTTCTCAAAGTCACATATAGCAAATGTGTGCTCAAACTCTACACCACAAGTGGTTAGAGTGATCCCTTCTAGCAATCCTAGAGGTCTTTCAAAATGACCATCAGCCATTTGAAGCTTCATTCTCATTGGTCTTAATGTGGGCTTGCCCCATTGCTTCCACAAGGAGGTGGTCGCAATAGCGACACCAGCACCTGAATCTATGATTGCTTTGGTTGTGTAACCTTGGTAGGTGATTGGAAGATAAGTATTACCTTCTTCACCTTCACACATGTCCCCTATTTTGTCTAGAGGTATCTCTGGTACCCTTTGCTTGGAGCTTGCTTTTGGCATGTTGGAATCAAGTTCTGGGACCTGATCCTTCACATGATTCCATAACTCAGGTTTTGCTTTGAGCAGCTCTTCTACAGTGAGATGACACTGAACCTTAGTGTTCTTCACGACATCAGTGTTCCTTGGAACCACTGAGTCTTCATTTCTTACTAGTATTGTGGGAGCTCTAATCTGGAGAGATTCAGATTCCCATGGGCCTGGAAATTGAGGCAGTTCTTCTAAGGTATTAGATTCAAAATCTAACCTTTTGTCTTCTTGTTGTTCTGCTTCATCTTCGTAAATAGATGGGATGTCTTGGGGAAATTGATCATGAAGATCATCAATCTCAGGAATAGGAGGGGAATTACCCTTCTCCTTGGCCCATTTCTCTTCTTGTATTTCCCGCAAGAATTCTTGAGAGTACTGTTGAATTGAAGGAGGTATTCCTGGATCCATGGAATTAGGAACATAAGCTCCCATTGGTGGTGAGCTTCCTCTTTCAATAACTGGTTGAGCCTGTGGAGGTAAAGAAACTTGTGGTTTGTTTACCAATTGCTCTAATCTTTCTAGTAAGCCCTGGAAATGCAAATCTGATTTGATAGAGTTTGTCTGATTGAACTTTTGACTAGTCTCAAGTATGGCTTGAGCTTGTTCTACCATTTTCATGCACATTTTCATCCGTTCAATCTCTAAATCTGCTCTAGGGTAACTCTTGTCTAGGTTTGCCGCTGTAGGCCCTTCTTGAAGTCGAGCCTGGTAGGCCTTGAACATCATGTCCAAGCCTTCTGGGGTTGGATCTGCAAGAACAGACCCTGGTTGCGGTCTATTTACAATGGGTGGTGGGGTGGGATGAGGTGGAGTGGATGGAGTTTCGGCATGCGAGGGGCTTTGAGATGCAATGTCTTCTATTTTTGTTTTCGCTTCTTTTAAGCTTTCTTCTAGTTCCGATAACTTTTTATTCCACTTGCGATTGGCCTTCTCTCTGGTATCCTTCCATGTTCTTGTTTTCCTCTTACTAGGCTCTCCTGATTCACTCGACCCCGATTGTTCTGCTGGTTTATCTTGTTTTAATGCTTGTGCCCTAGTAATTGCCTGTACAGGTGCCACGTTACTGCTACTGGCACTTGATTCCGCCACTAAGCCTACCACATTAATGGGAGTAATCTTGGGTGCACTGGAGGGGTTTCTTGGACAATCTCTAGGGAGATGGTCTTTGCCACAATCAGGACAAAAAGCTTGTATTGTGATAGCATGTCCTTGACTCGGAGATGGTGGGTGGGGACAATCACGAATGAAATGATCACCTTGACATCTAAAACAAGATCCTCTAGGGGCTTGTGGTCTCATTTGTCTCAACTGGGGCCTAGGGTTAGGATTTGTGTACATGACATTGGAGTATTCTGGCTCCCAATTTTGCTCCATAGGTGGTGCCTCATATTGATACGAGTAAATCTCACTATGTTCAGGTGACTCTGTGTAATAAGCATGTGGACTACCTTCATGGGAGTAGTCTGAACTATGGGCATGAGAGTCATTATCTGGTATCAATGGGGTTAGTGGCACCAATGCTCTATTTGGATTTTCCTCTCCCACAGCATATTTGACTGGAATCACGTTGGCAGGAGCTGGTGGTTGGTTTCCCAAGACAGGTTGTGGCCTATATGGTGCTTGATATTGCTGTTGTGGTCTATAATATGGCTGTTGGTATTGGTTCTGATACCTACCTTGTGGGTAAGGTTGCTGATAATTCTGTCTAACAGCCTGCCTATTGTAGGGACAATCTTGAGCCGTGTGGTTCGTATATTTTCTCTCAATAGTGCAATATGGAGCATTCCTTTCTCTCACGTTCTGGTTGTGCAATGGGCATACATTAGCCATGTGGTCGCCTCCGCAAGTATAACACCGATTCACTAGAGTGACTCTCTGTGTTTGTTTATTTTGGACTCCCAGCTTCTTGGCAACTTGCTCAGCTATCTCCTCTATTTCCGTGGAGATTTTTGAAGCATGACTAGTAGAACTACCTGAATCCTTATAGAGTTTGGATAATCCTAATTCCTCACCCAGGTTATCTTCTATGTCAATGCATGTCCGCACGCACTCTTCTATGGATCTAGGCTCTTTCAAGTATACATAGGATCTTAACTTTGTGCTCAGTAAGCCATCTAAAAACAAAGCCACTTGTTTGGCTGGTGTGGGTAGCTCTGGAGCAGGGCATCTTTCTAGGTACTGTCTAAACCTTCTACCTGCTAGTCGCACTGTTTCTTGGGGAGTCTGCTTGAAGCTGTGGATCAAGGATGATGTGTTATGCCTGATACCACTCTTGGAAAATTCTACAATGAATTCGTCTAGCAGTTGACCTATATCGTGATAGCTGCTTCTACTCAATGGTTGAAACCAAGCTAAGGCAGTGCCCTTAAGGGTCAAACCAAATGCCTCATACTGGGTGAACCAGTCCTCAATTTGTTCGGCTCTCAGCACTTGTTTGTACTCGGCCACATGATCATAAGGATCCCCTGTCCCATCGAAATAGTTCTTCATTGCCTTGATCACTTGAATGGGTCTAAGGGTTCTTGGGTACTCTTGGGATCTAGGCAATGGAAAATCCTGTTCATCACTTTGTTGCCTATGTGCTTGATGTCTCTCTCTTTCAGGTCTTTCATTTTCAAATCCTGACCTATTCCTGCCCACGGTGTGTGCAAAACTTACCTCAGGTCTCTCTCTAGTTCTTCCTCTCTGGGCTTCATGAGCGTGGGATGATCCTACTCCTTGGAGGCCATGGGAAACATTGGATCTTGGTGGGGGGAAAATCAATTCATTCTTCCAAGTATATGCATGTCTATCATGTTCTGTTACCAAGAAAATTTTCTTTGATGTGTTATCCAGGTAGACAACTTTGCCTGGTATCTCAGGATCTTTGAATTCATAGATGATAACTATGCCCAATTGGCTAGGTTGATCTGGCTTGAACCTCCAAAAGGCTTCCTCTGTTTCTCTATTAAAAAATAGTTCTATGCTTTTGTTGTCTTGAGGGATCCAATCCGGAGTGATCACTCGGGTCAAAACTGACTTACCTCTAGGAGTCTGGGGTCCTTGTCCTACGTTTCCTTGTTCTAGGTCTCCTATTTCATTCTCAGGAATGACATTTCCAAACTCATCAGTCCTATCTGGTAGGTTGGTGACCACATACATGGTTCCTTCCTTATCAATGTATGAACCCTCTTCGAACTTGACCACCGGGTGTTCAAGTCCAAAGGATTGATCTGGATTTTTGAGTTGGACCACTGATCGTCTCAGACCATCCTCATAGATGCGAGCACCTAATTGGTTGGTCCGAATATATTCCAACTGTGTCTTATAGGGACCTTCTGGTGTTTGTAGATGGGCAGTCCCTGAGCCACCTGCAGGTTTTCCCATGCTAAAAGACATTTCTGAATCACTTGTGTCTGAACTTAGTAAAAGATCACCACTTAGTTGTTGTGTCCAAGACTTGGATGTATGGTTGACACTAGCCTCAGAAGATCTAATGCTTTGTTTATCCTTGCCTAAGTGTCTACCAGATCTCAGGTTCATAAGATTTAGTCAAGAGTCCAAATTTTCCCTTTGGTATGGTTCAAAATTCTTTAGAGCCCCCTTGGTTCCCTAGTCCCACCTGAGGGTCAACTTCAAATTATCCTATCTCAAAATCAACGCATTATTCTTGAAAAAAACAGTTGAGATCGAGTAGGATTTGAAACGAGCTTTCCAACAAGCTATAGAGCTCAAAAAATGGACTTTGGATGAGAAAGTTATGTCAAATCAGGCTCCTGGGGGTCAAAACAGGCAAACAGGACCTTTGGAGAAAATCGCGATTTTGTGAACTTTCTGAAAATCGCGATGTTGTGAAGTCAAAAAATCGCAATTTTGAGCAGAAAATCGTGATTTGAAAATCGCGATGTTGATCACAAAATCGTGTTTTTGAAAATCGCGATTTTGATCACAAAATCGTGTTTCTGAAAATCGCGATTTTGATCACAAAATCGTGTTTCTGAAAATCGCGATTTTGATCACAAAATCGTGTTTTTGAAAATCGCGATGTTGATCACAAAATCGTGTTTTTGAAAATCGCGATGTTGATCCCAAAATCGTGTTTTTGAAAATCGCGATTTTGATCACAAAATCGTGTTTCTGAAAATCGCGATTTTGATCACAAAATCGTGTTTCTGAAAATCGCGATTTTGATCACAAAATCGTGTTTTAGAGAATCGCGATTTTGACTCAGAGAATCGTGATTCACAAAATCGTGTTTTTGACTGAAAATCGTGTTTTCTCAGAATCGTGTTTTTGACATGAAAATCGCGATGTTGAGCACAAAATCGTGTTTTTGAAAATCGCGATTTTGAGCAAAAATTTGTGTTTTCACAGAATCGCCTTTTTCACAAAATCGTGTTTTTGGCATGAAAATCGCGATTTTGTCATAGAGAATCGTGTTTTTCTCAAAATCGTATTTTTTGCTGAAAATCGTGATTTATGAGAATCGCGATTTTGAGGAGAAAGTCGTGTTTTTCACAAAATCGTGTTTTTGCTGAAAATCGTGATTGGTGAGAATCGCGATTTTGAGCAGAGAATCGGGTTTTTTGAGAATCGCGATTTTGAGCAGAGAATTGTGTTTTTTTTTGAGAAAAAACACAGAATCGCGATTCTTTTCAACCAACTTTTAGGCGGGAAAACTGAAAATCGTGATTTTTCAAAAAATTTTGAATTTTCACAGAATCGCGATTTTCATCACAGAATCGCGTTTTTTTGGCGGGAAATTCAAATTTATGAGCGCCGGCTATGGCGAGCTTTGTATGAGCAGAAAATCATGAAAAAAACACAGCGCTTGCTCTCCCTTGCACCTCCTAACTCCTTCCCACACAATAATGCATGAAAAATGGTATGAAAATGGTGAAAATGCACTAAAAAACAAGAAATTTCTATGAAGAAGAAGATGGAAGAAGGTGGAGATGATGATGATGATGAAGATGAAGAGGAAAAAACAGAAAATGAACTGAAATGATAGTTTTTTTTACCTTCCAACGTCGCAAATCTACGATCTTACCATCACAACGCTCGTCCTCGAAGCACTCTCCCCGGCAACGGCGCCAAAATTTGGTGTAGCTCAAGCGTAAGCACCACCTCCTTTACTTGTCAATCCGCGGAGACGTGAGGACCGGTATGAAGACCACGAGCAAGTGAAGGCACAAGTGCGTGAGTGAAAGCTCACAAACATGCACACACATACACACACACGCGCACAAAGTAAGATCAAAGAGAGGAACAATGGAAAGCTTAGATTGCAAAAGAGTTCTCTTACAAAAGTTCTATTCTCTAACAAGCTAACCTCAAAAATGAGCTCTCTAGCTCTTTTTATAGTTTTTTGACTAGTTTTGGCCCTGTCCAGACTTAGTGTCCGGCCTAGTTAAAAATTAGGTTCCAGGGCTTATTTGAGGGCTCAAACGGAGTCTAAAAATTATGAAACTTGGTAGGATGATAGTTATAATACTCTTCAAGCTCAAGGACTCCTTGGCTTGAACAAAATGGAGTTACCAAAATAGAAAATGGTATTTACAATGGCTTTTAGTGATGAAAATCACTATTTTTGTAGGGAATTCTTGTGAAAAATTGACATACACTCCTTGGAGCTCCCTACTTGCTCTCTTTCCTCGTGTGTCCACCTTTTGATGTGCTTCCATGCTTTGTACTTGACTTTGAGCTTCAACAAAAGCCAAAAGTACAAGTAGCCTACACCGAACCAAAGGGCCAATCACATTGGATACCACAGTTCAGAAAGCATCCAAAGATGAAGTTGCCTGAAGTGATCTCTACTGTGCCAAATGCTGTTCTCAAATGGATTCCAATAAGAAGGATTACATCATCTCGCGATCCCATGGAGACATCCAAGAAAGATGGCGTCAACATCTGCAAGTAACATCAAGCCTCGACGAGCGACAACCATGTGCTCCTTGCACAACCCTGTCTTTTGCACCATTCAGGTCATGCATTTCCAAAGTATGCATTACTATAGGGCCACATTACACGGCCATGCATAGACACATTGGAGAGTCCCATGCACAAGAGCACATTGACATATGTCAACTATTTTTTCTGATACTAACATCTATCTTCTTGTTTGGTGCCATTGTTCCCAAAAAAAAAAAAAAAAAAAGAAAGAGAGGAAGAACTTGTTCCCAGGTTTCGCTCATGGAACATGAATGAGTCATGCTTAGTTGAAGATTGAACCATCAATTACTGGGCATTTATCAGTTTGGATAGAAGTGTGTCTCGGCTAGCAGATGATGTAATTGCTGCCTTATCTGGTAGATGTCAAGGACTTAGCATGAACATGGCATCCACACCTATGGTTTCCCCTTACCATGGTGGAAGTGAAGATCTTGAAGGTCCACAACTTGAGTGATGCTTAACTACTGTATGTATGAGAGCATCCAAGGAGATATCTGCAAGAGTTTGTTTGGTACCCCGAAAATCCTTGTCTGTATACTAGATGAGCAGACTCCTGCTTATGGTGAACTAAAGAGAATATGTGAAACTATGCTTGGTGTAGTTACTCAATGTTGTTTGTCAAAGAATATAAAGAAATTCAATTCTCAGTATTTGGCAAACATTGCTTTGAAATGAGAAGATAGAACCAGGCACTCAAAACACTTTTCGGTGGATCAGCAACATGGACATTCATCGACAATGTTCCATCACAAATGCCGGGTATACAACATGAAGAGACAGACATCAATCAACCCTTCACCACAGTAAGTATCTTTACTCTGGCAACACCATAACCATGATAGATTAGGAAACCTCTTCGTTGGCATACCCTTGAGCACTTAGCTCAAGACCCACAATTTTTGCACCATACTTCTTCCAATGCATTCTCCAAGTAAGCATGCGTAGGGCTACATTACAAAGCCATGCACAAGGCACATACTTTTTTCAACCCAGGCACGAACACACTTACCCATCATTCATTATGGGTTATGAGTAGTTGGCATGACTGCTCTCAACATCATCTTTGGAAGAGCTAGCGGACGTCATGGGAACAACATCCATATCTCGGAAGCAAATTGAAGTCAGTAGTTGCTCCACATCAAATCTTGACAACCTCTTTTAAGCAACTTGCAATTTTGAAAGCTCACAACGACACATTCTTGCTGGAATCCAAGGAACAAGCTCATACAAAGGATGGACACCACCTCTCAAAGCACTACATGGAACAACCCTTACAACAAGGGTCTGTCAGGGACGACAGACTCGAGAGGGGGGGGAGTGTTGGAACTCAAGGTCAAGCATAAAACATGGAAGCACATCAAAGAAGTGGACATAGAAGAAGAGGGAGCAAGTAGGGAGCTCCAAGAAGTGTATGTCAAATTTTTAGAAGAATCCCCTACAAAAATAGTGATTTTCATCACTAAAAACCATTGTAAATACCATTATCTATTTTTATAACTCCATTTTGTTCAAGTCGAGGAGTCCTCAAGCTTGAGGAGTATTAGAAGTACCATCATACCAATTTTCATAATTTTTAGACTTCATTTGAGCCCTCAAATAAGCCCTGGAACCTAATTTTTAACTAGGCCGGACACTAGGTCTGGACAGGGCCAAAACTAGTTAAAAACTATAAAAAGAGCTAGAGAGCTCATTTTTGGGGTTAGCTGGTTAGAGAATAGAGCTTTTGTAAGAGAACTTTTTTGCAATCGAAGCTTTCCATTGTTCCTCTCTTTGATCTTACTTTGTGCGCGTATGTGTGTATGTGTGTGCATGTTTGTGTGCTTTCACTCACGCACTTGTGCCTTCACTTGCTCGTGGTCTTCATACCGGTCCTCACGTCTCCGCGGATTGACAAGTAAAGGAGGTGGTGCTTATGCTTGAGCTACATGGCCTATTTGCGCTCAGCAGCGATCGTGTGTTACCTTGGACGTTGAGCTGTGAGTGGAAGCAAACAAAGCTAAAAAAGAGAAAAATAATAAAATTAAATCATTTGATATATGTGAATGCGGGGTCATTTTACCTAACAATAGAATGGGCATATGTACTTATTCCGCAAAGAAGAGAGAGGGATGGAATGTGAGGATGGATACGTGTGCGGTTGAAGGTTGATGCGGGGATAAAATCTTGATGAAGAGTGTCCTTGAGACTATGAGGTTGTGTTTGAATGTTTGAGTATTTGAAGTCTTGAGTGCAAAAGGATGAATTGCAATTGAGAGCAGGTCGGAAGTTTGCTAATATTGGAATTTGAGGGAAGAAGCACAAGAGTGAGTTGCACCCAACGAGGAAAATTAAGCATAAGAACAAAGAGGAAAGAGTGAAACAAAAATAAGTAGAAGATTGGATATGAAAGCCGATTGATTAGTGTATCGATTATAAGGGCAATGCTAAAAGTGAGTAAGGCAAGTTCATTGGATGCTTGGACCATTAAAAGACTTGCGAGATGGGTTGAAAAGACACAGTTGTGAGCAACTTGTTGGGGATTGTTGGCCGTTAGAGGCTACAGACTCTGATTTCGGACTCCGAATACTTAAGAATGTTGGGCGTCCCCGACTCTCTATTCTTCCGTGTGCAGGTTAGCTGGTTGATCTGATCACTTCTACCGTGATAATTAAAAGTAAATTAACTCTTAGCCACATGGGTTCTTGGGAGTGGTAGGGGTCTGTTAGACAGAGGCCCTGTACTATTTTCCCAGCTTCTTACACAAGCATAAATGCTCTCTCATGTCTTAGCTCAGTACTCAACTCTGAACAACTGAAAATTGTTCGGTGTACTGGACTTAGAACTTCCGAACTGATTCTGCTATAGCTATCTGAGCAGTAGTCCGGTTACTTGTATCCACTAGAATAATATACTTCAGTAAACGAAGATCACCTAATACGCACTTCTTCAGAACAGACAGGTATACCAAACAGACATCTGTACCCTGAAGTTATGCAAACTCATCGTATGCCCAACTCGAGCAACAAATCTCCTAACAACAATCGACTAGTCACAGATTTAACAGTGTCCTACTCGCACCTCGACCATTACAGATACTAGTCTTCCTGTGATCGGAATCAACAGTGAACGTAGACTACTGTATCGAACTTGGTCCCTTACAGAAAATGTTAACATGCAAACAGTTCGGGGCAGCTTTTCACATTCCCTTATTCAACATAAAGACTGACAAACAACACACTGCAACTTAATAACACTCAGAAACACACTCAACCATTACCGAACAGATTCGTACACAAGACTACCAATTCGTAACTCTGCACTACAGTGCGAATAAACGACTAGACGGAGCACAGAACAGAGTAGAGTTTAATCTTCTCAACGACATACACACTTCAAACAGTACGCTTACAATTCCCCAAACGGGCTCTCGGCCACTCTTTTCTCATTGCCTTATTAGAAGATTTTTTACAAGGGTGCGCGAATCTTTAGTTACCTGCGCGTTTCCCGAAAGGTTCTTTTACATTTAAGACGCCTGTCCTAGTACATTTGTCCTTTTCCGGCAGCCGTCTAACACTGGCACGCACGGTGGACTCGAACCTGCAGGTTCCTATGGTTCTGCTACGAGACCTTCTAAATACATGCTTCGGGTGAGCCTAAATGTTCGGGTAATTTTCTTTTTAATGGTTTCTATCATCTGAACTAGAGTAGTCGGTTCTACTAGCTAAGCGTCCGTTCTAACGGAGCTAAGAGCTATGGCTTGGGTTAACAAAATTTCGGCTTGGGTCTGTAAGAAGGCCTCTTGTATTTGTAATCCCATGCAAAGACGTCTGAGAATTCGCGAAGAAGTCGAATCAAGTCAGCTTTAAATGATTCCGGTAAGTTCTACCTTATCTTTACAGGTCGCGGATGATCTTCGTCTCCTAGATTGTACGTGGTCAACTGGTCTTCGGGGACATAAAACTGTTGCGGTTTCTCTGTATCGTCTGTTGACTTGAACAACGATTGTAATTCATCGTCATGTGTTGGGACAGTATCTTCCTGCTTAGCTTTTTCGGTGATAGGTACTATTGTATAAACTGAAGTGTTCCAGTTATCAATAACGGACTGTAGATCAACAGTCCCTAAAGACATTAAATCAGCGTTATTCTTCAGAAATTCCTCTTCTTCATCATCTGATAGTCCATCTAACATGTGGACTGGTTCAACAAAATATGGTCTGGCGTGAAGTTCGCAAGGTTGTATAGCATCTAATTTTACCACATATCTACGGTTGGCATCTTTGAACGTAAGCTCTTGTGTAGACCAGTCCAGTATTACCTTCGCATGCTTCAGCCAAGGTCGGCCGAACAGAAGGTTGTAATCCAAAGTGGATTCCGGCAGATCTAGTATAACAAAGTTCATCTTGAAGGTCGTACCTTGTAAAGTAATGGGTACATTTTGCACAAGTCCTACGGGATGGACTCTAGATTGATTTGCCATTCTGACAAAAAATTGAACTGGTTCGATTTTGGTCCATCCTAACCTTTTGCATAAGGCCGCAGTCGCAATGTTAACACCAGAGCCTCCATCAATCAATACCTGCATAATTTTATGATTCTTATACCATACTGTAATCAAGGGAACTGAATGGTCAACCGTAGAATCATGTTCCGGTTGCACTGCTGCTGTTGCCGGAATACAAGAAGGCACCGGACTGAACTGTTGCTGGAACTGTTGTCGAATCCCAGGTACTAATGCTAGAAGTTGGCCTAGAGGCAGGGTGATAGATGCCTTGGATAAAATTTCCCAGGCTTGTTGAGATTGGTTGTCCTTCTCCTTTGAACTTGAGGTCTCCGCTGATGCAGAAGTATCTTCTGTTATGTCTACTGCTGATGATGGCTCCGCTGCTGCTTCCTTTTGTTGTGTTCCTTCCTTTGTTGACGAAGCTTGAGTCACCGGAATAGGTTCTGGGAACACTGGTGCAAATGTTGGCCGTTAGAGGCTACAGACTCTGATTTCGGACTCCGAATACTTAAGAATGTTGGGCGTCCCTGACTCTCTATTCTTCCGTGTGCAGGTTAGCTGGTTGATCTGATCACTTCTACCGTGATAATTAAAAGTAAATTAACTCTTAGCCACGTGGGTTCTTGGGAGTGGTAGGGGTCTGTTAGACAGAGGCCCTGTACTATTTTCCCACCTTCTTACACAAGCATAAATGCTCTCTCATGTCTTAGCTCAGTACTCAACTCTGAACAACTGAAAACTGTTCGGTGTACTTGACTTAGAACTTCCGAACTGATTCTGCTATAGCTATCTGAGCAGTAGTCCGGTTACTTGTATCCACTAGAAAAATATACTTCAGTAAACGAAGATCACCTAATACGCACTTCTTCAGAACAGACAGGTATACCAAACAGACATCTATACCCTGAAGTTATGCAAACTCACCGTATGCCCAACTCGAGCAACAAATCTCCTAACAACAATCGACTAGTCACAGATTTAACAGTGTCCTACTCGCACCTCGACCATTACAGATACTAGTCTTCCTGTGATCGGAATCAACAGTGAACGCAGACTACTGTATCGAACTTGGTCCCTTACAGAAAATGTTAACACGCAAACAGTTCGGGGCAGCTTTTCACATTCCCTTATTCAGCATAAAGACTGACAAACAACACACTGCAACTTAATAACACTCAGAAACACACTCAACCATTACCGAACAGATTCGTACACAAGACTACCAATTCGTAACTCTCCACTACAGTGCGAATAAACGACTAGACGGAGCACAGAACAGAACAGAACAGAGTAGAGTTTAATCTTCTCAACGACATACACACTTCAAACAGTACGCTTACAATTCCCCAAACGGGCTCTCGACCACTCTTTTCTCATTGCCTTATATAGAAGATTTTTTACAAGGGTGCACGAATCTTTAGTTACCTGCGCGTTTCCCGAAAGGTTCTTTTACATTTAAGACGCCTGTCCTAGTATATTTGTCCTTTTTCGGATGCTGTCTAACAGGATCCTAAAGAAGAATAGATCCAAGGACAAGTGTGGCCTCAGTACAACAAGAAGGGTATAGTGTGCAGGAAAATTAGGCAAGATATAAGTGTATTAAGACACTTTCCCTTGGGTCTAGAGACCAAACATTTTGGTGCGTTTGTCGGGAATAGCTTGGCACGTCTCTATAAGAGAGTGCCATAGGTTCGCCTAGCGCCACATGTTGGCCGAGCTTGCGGACTCCAGATCTAGTACATGAGCGAGGGGAGCTCATCCTCAAGAGCAAAACAAACGCAAAGAGAGGAACGCGCTCAGAGAAGAGCCCTTGAAAGAGAAAGGAAGAGGTGGGAGTTGCAAGGTGAGTCTACCTCGACTAGCTCAAAGAAATCTGCCAAAAACGTGTACTCCCGTAGGAGAGTCGTGAATCAAGTGCAAAAGTTTGAAGGAGGGATCCTGAGGCCACGTGCACTAAATTTTTGGGATCGAAGTGATATTGATATCACACCTCTGTTTGAAATGGCTCAACGGATTTCGGTTCACTTGGGGGACTTCACCAAGTTCTCAGGTGCTTGGGACGAGGATGCGGATCGTTTTATCCAGCTATTTGAGGTTACTTGTGAGGCCAATGAGGTAGTTGACCAGGGTCAAAGCTTGAGGATTTTTCTGGCTATTCTTCGTAACGAGGTAGCCAACTGGTATGGGAATTTGACACCACAAGAGCGTGGAACTTATCAGATGCTCAAGGAAGCCTTCTTGGCAAAGTTTCGACGACAAGGCTTCCAAGATAGATTGGCCCAACAGATGGATTACTTGCGATAGGGAGTCAATGAGAGCATCGATAACTACATTCAGAGAATGGAAACTTTGGTAAGAAAAATGGGCGCGAATGCCCCAAAGGATGAGATATTGAATAGAAGATTTATCGCGGGATTGAGAGATCCTACGACACAACAACATATCAGCCTGACAAGACCTGCAACTTTAATAGATGCTAAGGAACAAGCAAGGCTTTGGGAGGAAGTACAATTATGTCAACAGAGGAAGATGGAGCTCTTATACGAGCCAATGGGAGGTTGAGGAAACATACCGATGAAAGATCTTGGCCAAGGAAGTCCCGCATTGACGACCCCAACTTTTGTAGCTGCCACTAGCATGCCAGGCGAGGTAAAGCCTGTGCTAACTGAAGAACGAATATTGGAGTTGGTCACACAAGCTATAAAAGCTGCCACAATGACCCAAGAAACATACACAGTAAAACCAGAGGTAACTACAAACCCCAACCAAGTGTTTAGATCGAATACATGGTGTGGAAAGTGCCATGGTTACGGACATTTGGCTTCAGAATGCCCTACAATCTCAAGAGTATTCACAGATAGATCACCACCTAGAATGCGTTGTACTTTTTGTGGAAGAACAAATCACACGGAGGACCGATGTTACAACAAGAGAGCCTATGAAGAGAGGACCATGAAATCGGGAGATACAAGAGAAAGACCCTACACGGGATTGCCCGCTCAAAGTGTCCCACCTACATCTCATTGGGAAAATAGACCGACTTATGGATATGGTGCTCAAGGTCAGGGAGGAGACTACCCAAGAGGGGCTGCACGTGATCAAAGAAGAGACGGTCCAATCCAGTGTTGGAGGTGCCATGGCTTTGGCCATACTCAATCTAGATGTCCAAACGAAAAGAAACCAATGGATTATACCCCACTATGTAGGTACTGTAGTGGAGAGGGCCACTTTGATGAAGATTGTCCAAAACGAAGAGCTTCCACTGGCAAGGATAAGGGACCAGTAGGGTCCTCGAATTATGTTGATACTCAGATGCATTCCACAGCGAGAGCTCAAGAGCACGTTCCTACGATCGGAGTAGTGTTCAAGACACCGAACCCTCAAGAAGGCTCTAGCTCGTCGATGCACTTCGTGGATGCTTACCAAGCCAAGAAACCACATAAAGAGCCCACTGTGGCAGTATTCACAAGAACTCAAGAGTATTTGAAGAAAAATCCAGAAGACGAAAGCAAAAAAGCTAGCCAAGAGAAAATACCCGAACATGGAGAGGTAGAGGACCAAGTTGGAGGATTTGCTGAACATCAAGAGTTTGAGGATGGGGAAGAGGTTGAGATCCTTCCACCAGTGACCAAGGAGTTTTTGCTAGACATAGCACCATTCCCAGAAAGATTAAGGGCTCCAAAATGTAGGAAGGAAAGATAGAGTTTGGAGGAAGTGGACATCGTAAAGTTGTTGGCTGACACAGAAGTCACGCTGGACATTGGCACATTGCTGAAATGTTCACCTGCATACAGGAAACAATTCTATAACGAATATATTAAGAAGCCGAGGAAAGCTCGAGATAAAAAGAGACAAGATAAAGATGTCCAAGGGATCATTCAAAGTATTACGACGCAAATTGATTCGAATGCTCCAGCTGTGACATACAAGATTAAAGGGTATGCAGTCCCCGGTGCTCAATTAGATAGTGGAGCCACAGTCAACATAATGATTGAGTACATGATGAAAGCTTTGGGCCTCAACCACATGGAGGAAACTCCAATGTCCTTGAGAATGGCAGATCAAACGCAAGTAAAGCCTGCGGGTCTTTTGAAGAATGTAAGCACAGTTGTGGGCGGTCTAGAATTTAAAGTTGATTATTTGATAGTAAGACCAAGGACCTCAGAGGCCACTTTCTCGATCCTACTCGGACGGCCATGGCTTATGCAAGCCAATTGTGTGCATGACTGGCGCACAGGTTTCATTTCCATAGGGCCCAAGTCTGATCGGATTCAAATCCAAGTATTTCCAAACTTGACCGACAAGAAGAAGACAATAATAGTCGATGAGATGGAAAAGAAAGCAAAGGAGAAAGTAAGGCAAGAGATGGCACGAGCTAGGTTTTCTTTGAACACGGATACCTACAAGAACTGCTTCAAGACGGGTTCAACTTGCAGCTCTCCAAGAATCAAGACAAGAAGATGGGAGAATATCAAAATCCATTGCTCTATAAAGACGATTCCGATCAGGAACTGCTAGGATGGTTGGCAAGTACAGGCGAGGCTGAGTGTTATACAATGCACATTGACTCGGTGGAGAAGGAGAAGAAAATGAGCCAGGTGGTGGATCCTCATGCAAGGAGGGAAAACTCTTCGAAAAATAGAAAATTCTCTTTTGGAACTCGTGATCGAGGATATAATCAAAAGTTGACAAGGAACCAAGACAGTCAGCTGTTTTCTAGCACCAAGAGAGTACATGATGCCATGAGCAAGGGTACATGCAAAGGAGAGCACGAGGGTAAAAGTAGATCTGGGAGAGAAAAGTGGTGTGTGGGTCATGATAGTTCTAGTAAAGAATTGGTTGATCGAAGGGAGAACCTCTTGAAAGCCTAAGAGATAAGGAGAATCAAGATGGTGGTAAAGAAAGGATTTTGAGACATGAAGGATTGAAGAAAGAACATGCATTAGGAAATGCACCAGAAAAGAGTACAGTGAGTAAAGTGCTTCAGGCAAAGAAGACGTGTAGGAATGGAAACAACCTAGAGGAGTTAGGATGGTTCATGTCGACCATGCCAGAGTTATTCGAAGGAGGTTTGATTGGATTGGAAGTCAGGATAGCAAGCAAAACGTACAAGGATCGATAGGTGAATGTGCATGGACAGGACTTCGAGTGAGCCGTTGGATGATGAAACTTTTTTGTGTGATTAGGATGTTCTTACGAGAGTTGTGTGGTTGGATACGAGAACGAAGCAAGAAGGCCTTTCTCTACTTGTTCATTCAATTTACCTTTTGTTTGCTGGAATTGTAGAAACTGGTAAACCAAGTGTGTTACTGTGCAGGATCACTGAGGACTAGGCAACGGATGGTTGATCAAGTATACCAGAGCGCTCTATTCGACCTTGTCGTATATTTTTCAGATCAAGCATTAGAAAGCATGGAGATATCGATTGAGAGCTTGCAGACAAACTATGACGTGGAGGAGGCACACTGGCTCATACGCTTTTGGAATCAAGGTATGGACATTGACTTTCCATTCCCCAAATTCGAAGCGTATCTACTTAGTTGGGCTGGATAGGCCAAGGATCAGTATTTCTACTACGACAGCACGATGGAATTGCCTAACGAGGTAAATGATATCTATTGGGCTTGGGCAGACCTGTTAACGATAGGTAGCGATGACGGAGCTCCTGAAGTTGAGCCGGACTCGCCCTAGGGAAGTCGTCGGGATGCGAGTACGAGGTGAGGCTATATGAGACATCCCGGAGACCCACGTTCTAGATCATCTAAGGATAGGTATATGAGGGACCAAGGCATAGCCGGTTGTAGTTACCTAGTGAGAAGTCGAATCTATAAATACATATGTAGTGTCTGTAATTGAGAGAATGGAGTGAAGAGGTGGTTGATCTGTCAAAGACTAGAGTGTGTATGTTTGCATGCATGTGTGGGAAAGGTGGGGAAAATCCCTTTCTTCCTCTCCCTAATTCTCAGGACTGGGAAAATCAATTAACTATGAAAAAAAAAAACATTGTGTTGTTGTGACTGTACCTACGAGCTATGGTGGGCTAGTAGGTGGGTGGAGGTATCCTAGCTGGGTGGTTAGGACCACGAGCCGCAGCTAGCTTCGCCATAGGCTTGGGATGTATATGCTTGTGTCTTAGCTACACGCCATAACGGGTTGGTAGGTAGGTGGAGCCATCTTGGCCGGGCGGTCACGACCACGAGCCGCATCCAGCTTCGTTATGGGCTTGCTTTATATGTTATGTGTTATCATTATGTGGTTGTGTGTTGTGCGCTGCATTGCATTGGTAGATTGGTGGAATCAACTTGGCCGCGTGGTCAGGTCCACGAATCGCATCCAATGTCAATGTAGGCCAACGTGTGAATATAAATAAAATTTACCTATGAAATTATTCCCCACTCCTGAGGGGGAGAGAGAGAGAGGAGAAGGCGACGATCGCCTGGAAGGGAACGTTATTTGCTTGTGTGATTGGTATGGTGGCTAGTGACAGATCGGCTCACTCTGAATCAACATTCTCAAAGGCACGGATACTGTATATGTACTTATGGATGGGACCTCTAGCAAGGTAGTGCAACGGGTTTGCTTTATAACTTGTGTGCTCTATCCGAGGGTTTTCCAGTGTGTGGGGCACTCTAGGGTTTTATGTAGGTCTTGACTGGTACTCGGGTCTCGATGGCTTTTGTAGGACGATGATGGGGATTCTTAGGGAGTGTCTAGTCATGGAATAATTGTACATAGCGAATATCAGGTGCAATAAAGGGGTATGCATTTTGGGTATGTTGCATCTCCTGTGATATTCATTTCAGTTGTCGTCGTTTATTTCGGTACGCTCTTTTCTATTTTCTAGTCATGATAGTTGTATGTGTAAGACATGGAAAGGTATGAATGTGTTAATTTGGTTGCGACTATTTTCATAATGGAATGCCTGAGCAATTTGATGCATGTTGGAAATAGAGTTGCATATATGCGCATGTTCTTGGATCATTTTGGAAGTGAATGATTTGTATGTATTTATGAGTGGTTTTTTGAGCACTAATAGTTTCAATGAGTGCAGGTTCCGTTGGAGTAATGGCTCGATGGAAAGGTATGCAAACTAGTTGTACACTGACATTTTCATGGCTGTTTTGATTATATTGCAGCGAGAGTGGCTCGTCGAGGACGACTTCGCAAATAAGAAGAGGGGAGTATGTTAGCTCAGAAAATGGTTGGTTTTGATGCACTAATGTGGTTCTATTTGGCAGGAAAATTTGTTTGATTGCAGGTACTTGAAGAATTGATCAAAGGGTTGATGAGAGGTATTTACAACTATACAACCACTTCTTGGTCAAAGAGGAATGCTGACAAGGGAGCGGCAATGGGCTTTAACCTCAAGGCGGTGACAAAAGCTCTTTGGTTTTGCTATCTTACAAAAGAAGGAGAGCGTATGCAATGACAAAACTTGATGAAGCGTTTTCTCTTCCATCAATTGCTGATGCAGTCCCTGCCCCTGCTGCAGAATCATAGAGGCAAACAAATGTTCTACCAATGAGCGATCAACCATTGAAGCAATTTCCAAAACATAATGTGGAAACTGTAAAGTACACGATGCTTTAACATGAATTCGTATTCAAGGAACCGCTACACGAGCTGCATAGGCTTTATCAGAAGCAGTGCATATTAATGGCAGAGGTGAAGAAGGATATTTCCTACACCAAATTTCCGGAACCCCCGTCCTCAAACAACTCACGGTTATCTAGTCCAAGGAAGGCTCCATCTCAAGATTGGACGAGCTTGAAGAATTCAGATGGGGTGAAGACATATGAGATGCACAACGTTCATTTTAATAGGATAGGGGATGCAAAAGATTTGGAAAATAGTGGAACAACTAAAGATTTATCTTCTTCAATTTGGCATTGCTAGGACATTTTAATTGTCAGAGAAAAAAACCAAAGCTGGCCAGTTTTCCGTTTTGTGTGCAGGAAAAGAGGGGTCTACAGTTGTGGCTTTTGGTGCACAGACAAGTGCTGGGGAGGACGGTTATTTTTGGAAGGCTATCAGAAGGGGGGTTTTCTGGAGCATTGAAGATGGCCCTGAAGGGAGAATCGACACGGAGTTGCTATGGGAGGCATATATTCGGGAGGGAGCCCATCTGGAAAAATGCGCAAGTGTCCAAGAAAAAAACCGGGAGGGAAGTTCTTGTTTTGGTGAGGTGCACACAGAAGAACGTAGGGGAGCGCTGAGGAGGGAAACACCAAGCATCCAAGGGGTGGGGATTTTCTCTGTACGCCGTCAGTCTTGGATCAGTTCTTGGGGGTCGACTCAGAGTGGCAAAAAAGGGAGGGGGGGCTCGTTTTGTTCATCCTCAGAGAGGTGTGCTTGGACGGAAGCGAGCAGTTAAAAAGGGGGAAAAACTTCGAGCTACTTCTTCTTCTTCAGCAATTTCTTTTTTGTTGCTCTGTGTGCTTGGGAGAACGAGGCAACGACTGTGTCTTTCTGCCACGAAAAAGGGGAGGGGTGAGCCCTGAGAAGAAGTGGAGGAGTTCTTAGTAAGAAAAGAGGAGGCAATCGCTCTCGCCTACCTCATTCTCTGCATGCCTGCCGCAACTCTTCTCACCAACCTATTATACATGCCCTCGTAGGCCCCTTGCTTCCCCGTTTTACTTCAGTTCAATGGATGCTTGCTGAGGTGTGTCCCTTTCATGCGGATAACCACATATTTGGGGATGGGCTAATCGACTTCTGGAGTCACCAGTATTGCAGATCTTAGAGTCAAAGTGAGGGGATAGGGTTTGTTCATGAGGAGTCTCCGAAAATGATATTGCCAAGTTCTGTAGTCATGATAGACTAGGGATTTCTTCAGGCTTTAAGGGGGGAGAAGAGGGTGTCTTCGGAAGTGCTTAATGGGGCAACCTTGAAGCCTTTGCATATTTGCAAGAAGAGGTCTCTCTCGCTTCGAGACCACAACAGGGGAAGTTCTTTTGGCAGTCGAAGCACTACAGAAGGGGTGGCAATTTTTTTCGTGTTGTTGATCCTGGGCTTGGAGGGGGGACTGCAGACAAAAGGAGAGGAGAATCTTACCTTTATATCAGGTCAGACAAATACTCTCAGGGTTCGGAAGCCAGGCAAGGAGGAGTCTTGTCCATTAGCAGAGTTTTACAGAGGATTACCAGCCGATTGTCAAATGTAAGCAATCTGCAGGCCACAAATTCATGGTCCTGATGGATGTTATGCTTTGAACTGTAAGGAGAAAGTGTCAGGTACATGTTTGTTGTGTTGAATCGATCTGCGCTTAAACTCTTTAACCCTTGTTTAATCTTTGACGTATACAAAATCATTGTTCGAAAGGGGTCACTCACAAATCGTTCATAAAGAATGTTTCCTTGTCTTCGATATCCAAGAGATTTTTAATGCATAAGCAATTGCACAGGTTCAAACTTGGGTGACGGAGACAAAGACAAATATACATTTTTATATGCGCAGTACTCCCATCGTTTGTTTCAAATGCTGGCCATGAAATGACTTGATTTATTAATGTTGTGACTTCTCTTGGGATAGAATTCTGTGTGACATCCTTTGTGCCGTCTGCTCAAGGGTTCCTTGTCTTCAGAATTGCTCAGTGAGTTTGTGGGGAGTGAGTTTAGCCATAGCCATAGGTGTAACTCTTTATATGCGAGATCTCATAAAAGGCTGATCAAGTTTTCGTGTCACCTGCGCTTGAGATGCAGAGAAAGGTGCATCTACATGCATTTGGGTCTAGTGGAATTATGTGTATGCAGGGGGGTGGCATTTGGCATTCGTTTGGGGCATAAGTGTTCGTAAGTGCTTATAATAAACTATAGTGCACATGGTTTCTTGTATTGAATAGCTGGGTGTGCGGGCATTAGTATAAATATGTCTATGCTCATTTTCAAGGGAGTGCGCTTATAATTATATTTGAACCTTCCCTCATCTGTTTGATATTAATTGAAGGAGGAGGCATAACCAACCCCAGGAACAGGATAAACCAAGTTGAGAGACAGAGGCATAATGTGGAGAAAGGCCATGGAAAAGGGGGGGAATCGACTGCAAGAGGAGTAGGTGGTCACCAACAATGGATAAATGGAATTCTGACTGAATGAATTGTGATCAAGTATTTAATGTATTAGTAAAGTTAATTCAGCGAATTTTCTTTTTAGAAAATGAAACAAGATGTAAAAAGGGAAGGGAATATGATGTGCATCCAATGAACAACTAGAGAATCATAAACATATACGGAGAAAGGATTTTGACTCTTTGCGAATAAGATTGATGAGAATGTACTTGACTAGCTGCCCAAGCATCTGACCTATATTTGCATGTGGCCTATTTGCGCTCAGCAGCAATCGTGTGTTACCTTGGACGTTGAGCTGTGAGTGGAAGCAAACAAAGCTAAAAAAGAAAAAAAAAAAAAAAAATTAAATCATTTGATATATGTGAATGCGAGGTCATTTTACCTAACAATAGAAGGGGCATATGTACTTATTCCGCAAAGAAGAGAGAGGGATGGAATGTGAGGATGGATACGTGTGCGGTTGAAGGTTGACGCGGGGATAAAATCTTGATGAAGAGCGTCCTTGAGACTATGAGGTTGCGTTTGAATGTTTGGGTATTTGAAGACTTGAGTGCAAAAGGATGAATTGCAATTGAGAGGAGGTTGGAAGTTTGCTAATATTGGAATTTGAGGGAAGAAGCACAAGAGTGAGTTGCACCCAACGGGGAAAATTAAGCATAAGAACGAAGAGGAAAGAGTGAAACGAAAATAAGTAGAAGATTGGATATGAAAGCCGATTGATTAGTGTATCGATTATAAGGACAATGCTTAAAGTGAGTAAGGCAAGTTCATTGGATGCTTGGGCCATTAAAAGACTTGCGAGATGGGTTGAAAAGACACAGTCATGAGCAACCTGTTGGGGATCCTAAAGAAGAATAGATCCAAGGACAAGTGTGGCCTCAATACAACAAGAAGGTGATAGTGTGCAGGAAAATTAGGCAAGATATAAGTGTATTAAGACACTTTCCCTTGGGTCTAGAGACCAAACACCAACACAGTAGAAATTGATAAAATTCCTTCCAGAGGTATTTAATTAGCTTAGTAAACTACCATTTGCAAGTGGAATGATGTAAGAAGATAAACTATGCTAAGAGAAATCAATTTAGCAAGTTTAGCTATACCCACGACTTTTTAGGACTGTAGCAGAAAATGTTCAGAGTTCACCTCGACGCAGGTTTCTCTGAAATGGCTGAATAGAATTACTTCAAACTTTGACAGCATATAGATGACTTTGAGCTGATCCAAAAAGATTTGAATCACTAAATTTGGTGAAGAATTGACCGAGATATGCCCTTGACAAGTTGACAGACTTTTGAGTAGACTAACAGAGAACTCAGAGATGAATGATGTAAATGTATCTATTAATGAAGACTTGTATACAATCCCATTGGCATGAACAACATTGCCTAATGGTGTAGAGAGGTGTAGGCTATAGTATAGTCCTCACACACACTCAAAATCATAGATGAGAAGCTCGGGAGTGCTCTGTCTTACCCGCGACTTTTCATGTTCACTTTTATATGTAATGAGTGAAGATTTGAATTCAAATTCAAATTTTGGCTCCCTATGATCAAGCTCCTACATGTTAGGATATATTCCTTCAATCAAATGAGCTACTTTTCCATGACTCATTTTGGTAGGTGATTACAAAAGATTCCAAGTCAATTTGACTTTTACAATGAGGTAAAGTGGTGATTAACCACTAGCATATGTTCCTATGCTTCTTCATGTATATGTAGACTTCAATGCATCCTTTGAGCCAAATGTGTAGGCTTGCAATTTACACCAACAAGATGGAGGAGGAGAATTAGAGGTAGGAGGAGGGAGTAGGGAGGTCTCCTTAGCCAGAATGAGAAGAAGAGGAGGGGTTGTCAGAATTGGAGGAAAGAGGAGGTGAGGTCGCCTTGCTTAGAATGGGAGATCACCTATAAGGGGAAGGGTGGAGTGGTTGCCTTGATGAATTATGGAGAGGAGGTTTGGTCGCCTGGGGAGGGAAGGTCGCCAATTAGAAGGACGGCCACCCTAGTCAACCTTAGAGGGACGAGGGGAGGTCGCCTTAAGATGATTAGGGGAAATAAGGTTTGGAAGTTGAGGATGGATGGTCAGGTTGGAGAGGAGCTGGAAGTTCGGTCATCTAGGTGGTGTTGGAGTTGGGAGGGTGGAGAGGTCGCCCAATTGGGACTAGGGGATGCGGGGGGTTGGAGAGATCGCAAGGTGAGGAGGGGTGGAGAGGTTGTTGGGTGGAGAGGTCGCCCAAACAATATGGATGAGTGGAGATGGAGAGATGGAGAAGTTGCTAAAGTGATGGAGGGTGGAGAGGTTGATCATATTAGGGCAAAGTTGGAGGGATGGTTACTAGATGCACTAGAGAGGAGGTAGGGCATAGGAGGGTGGTTGATTATGTCTAGGCATAAGAGAGGATTGGGATTGCCATTTCCAAGAAGGGAGGTTGCCTTTGCATGAGGGAGAGGGAGGGGAGGTCTCCTTGGCATTAGGGAGAGGGATGGGAGAGGGAGGAGTGTAGGGGAGGTTGCCTTAAGCATGAGGGAGAGGGAGGGGAGGGGGAGGATGGTAGGGGATGTCGCCTTAGCATGAGGGAGAGGGAGGGGAGAGGGAGGATGGTAGGGGAGGTCACCTTAGGATGAGCGAGAGGGAGGGGAGAGGGAGGATGGTAGCGGAGGTCACCTTAGCATGAGGGAGAGGGAGGGGAGAGGGAGTTCACTTGAAGATGAGGAGAGGTGGGGGAAGGTGGAGGGGTCGCCCTTTGGGGCATGGTGAAGTGCACGATCAAGGATGAATAGAGGTAGAGAGGTCGCCCATGGAGGGAAAGTTTAGATGGTGGGTGAGAGATGAGAGGTGGTAGAGAGGTCATGGAGGGACAGAGTGTAGAATGGTGGATGAGAGGAGATAGGTGTAGCTTGTTAGTATTTAGAGGAATGAGAGGAGATAGGTGTAGCTTGTTAGTATTTAGAGGAAGGAGGAGGGGAGTTTCCCCTTGCCAGCATTGGAGGCAGGAGGAGAGGAGGTTGCCCTTTCAACATTGGAGGAGATGTCGCCCTTGGAGAGGAAGGATGGAGGAGAGGTCGCCCTTGGAAAGGAAGGGTGGAGTGGTGGCACAGGAGGTTGCCTTGTCAACATTCGAGGAGAGGTCGCCCTTGGAGAGGAAGGGTGGAGGAAAGGTCGCCCTTGGAGAGGACGGGTGGAGGAGAGGTCGCCCTTGGAGAGGAAGGGTGGAGTCGTGGCATAGGAGGAAGGAGTAGGGGATGGGAGGTCGCCCTTGGAGAGAAAGGGTGGAGTGGTGGATTAGGGATGTGAGGAGACGGAGAGGTTGCTCATGGAGGAGTGGTTACTAGTGACAAGAGGAAGTATGGTAGGTTACTAGTGAGAAGAGGAAGTATGGTTGGAGTAGTCACCTCACGGAAGGAAGGATTGAGAGGAAGTAGGTGGTTGCCAAGAAGGTACCTCTTGGTGAAGGTGCAATGGGTTGGTCGCCTAAAGGTAAATGCTAGGATGTGATCCTGTGCCATTCCTTGCAGAAAGAAGTTGCATAGGGAGGATAAGGAAGGGGAATCCCAATGTGATAAGAGGTAGAAGAAGTGAGTAGCATAATGACTATGTGATAATGGGCTGAAGTGAGTAGCAGAGGAGAATGTTAGTGGTGGTAGTAGTAGTGGTAGTGGGGGTGGAAAAGGGAAGGAGATAGATGTGAAAATGAGAAGGAGATAGACAAAAAACAGACCAAATCTACATCATTCCATTGGCTAATTAGGAAAGGACATAAGCTAAGAGGAAAAGACATAAGCTGTATATACATTATGTACAAGATCAATTTCTTGCTCTCTTATCATTCCACATAGGGTTTTAGCTTAGATTTGTTGACTAAGGACAGTATCGTGCCAACCAATGTGGAGATTTGTACTCCTCCTTTTGGAAGTGCTCGTATGACCCTAAAAGGTCCGTTCCTTCTCGGCATCAATTTCTTCCTGGCTTTCTTCTCAAAGAGCCACGAGTGGTACAACAAAATTAAGCTTCCTTCCTTGATCTTTGATTTCCAGAGGTTTGCATCATGATTCTATTTCCTTCTTTCCTGTACCTCGACCATATTCTCATTGCCTATCTTTCTCTTTTCTTCAAGAAGTTGTGGCCTCATAACGTTGGCTGAGAGTGCACCCGTAAACCCAAGAATTTGATTGGTTACAATGCGGGTGGAGCCATGCAAGAACTCAAAAGGAGCAATTGCTTGTATCCCATAGATTAACTTGAATGGGGCATGTCCTGTAGTGGCCACATGTCCTAACAAGGTGCCTTGGGTTACCAAAAAATGACATTTGTTAGGATTAAGTTTCAAACCTATCTCTCTGCAATGCTGGAATACTTGTTCTAATTGCTTCAAATGTTCGGGTACATTTTCTACTATAGTGGTGCAGACTACTCCAAAGAAGGCTGAAAAGTCATCCATGAAAATTCTTAAGAATTTTAGGAGCAACTTGTTGAAGATAAGATATACTGTCCTATTGAAAGTGACTGGTGTGTTCCTAAGGCCAAAAGCCATTTTGGTGTAGATGTAAGTTCCTCAAGGGGTTACAAAGGCTATTTTTGGTTGATCTTCAAGATGGATTTGCAGTTGGTTGTATCCACTGAAACCATCCATGAAACTGTATAGCACATGTCCTACCACATCTTCAATTACTTGTTCAGAAAAAGGGGTGGAAAACCCGTCAGGGATGGTTACCTTATTTAATGCTTGAAAATCCACACAAACCTTGATCTTATTAGGTTGCTTCTTAGGTGCGATAACCATGGAGGATAGCCATTCTGAATGTTCAACAGGAATTATGATACCTACTTCCTCAATTTTCTAGATTTCCTTCTTGACTGCATCTGCATATTTTGGATTTAGCCTATACATTTTCCCTCTAATTGGTCGAGCTTCTGCCACTAGAGGAATAGTGTGTATTCCCAACTCTTTTGGTATTCCTATCAAATCTTTGTAACTCCATGCAAATACGTCTTTAAAATTATTCATGAATGTTATTATCTCTATGAGAAGAAGAGGGTGGTCCCACAACCAATTTGCTAGTAGGAGATTTTGTGGATTATCTTCTACCCCTACGTTGACTTCCTTAACTGGCTCCAGAGTTGCCTCTTCCTCGTCCTTAAACAAAATTTCCTTGGTGAATGCTGGACTATCATTGATGGTGACTTCCTGGGGCTTTTCCTACGTCCATCCCACTAGGACTTCTACCAATGGGAATATGCTTTCTACTAGTTCTTCTTCTATTCGACTTCCTTCAACTCCCTTCAAAACTTTAACTGTTTTGGAATCTTTAGCCAGTTCTCCTAATGCCACAGACTCCACAATAGGTTCTTCTTCTTCTTTCTCCTTGATTGCTATTGTAAAGCATGAAACATTATTAGTCTCCTCGATCCAATCCATGATGTTGCCTAGATCTTCATTAGATAATTCTTCTCCTATATCAACTTCTTCCTTAATGTCGGGCAATTTTGTTTTAGTTGGCTCTATGTGAGGTTTTTGGGATCCCATTGGGCCGCCCAACCAATTGTAGGGGTTGCCCAAGATGGAGGATAAGCTACCCATTTAGGTGCCTAGTGTGGAGGCCCTTGAGCAGAGAATGGAGCCCAAGCCTCTGGATTGGCCCAACTACTTGGAGGCGGAGGTGCCCAGCTGGGACTAGGAGGTGGAGTTGTCTAGCTGCTTGGAGGAGGTGTTGACAGGATGCGGGAAGAAGCAAGTATGGACACACATGCAGATCTAGCACTGAGGCAACCCTTCATTTTTTTCAAAAAACCCTCACATCATTTTAAAGTGATTCTCATCACTACAAACCCTTGTAAATATCATTTCACCTTTTTGTAGCTCCATTTTGTACAAGCCGAGGAGTCCTCGAGCTTGGGGAGCCTTAGATGTAGTCGCCTGTCAATTTTCATAATTTTTAGATCTCGTTTGGGCCCTCAAACAAGCCCCGGGACCTAATTTTTAACTAGGCCGGACACTAGGTCTGGACAGGGCCAAAGCTAGTCAAAAATATAAATAGAGCTAGAGAGCTCATTTTTGGGGTAGCTTCTTGTAGTTTGAGCTTGTATGAGAACTTTCTTGCAATAGAAGTGATTCCATTGTTTTACTCTCTTTGTTCTTGCCGTGTGTGCGCGTGTGTGTGTATGTGTGTGCATGCTTGTGTGCTTCTCACTCACGCACTTGTGCCGCCACTTGCTCGAGGTCTTCATACCATCCTCACCTCTTCCCGGATTGACATTAAAGGAGGTGCTACTCATCACTGAGCTACACCAAATTTTGGCGCCGTTGCCGGGGATCGAGCTTTGAGGACGAGCGTGTGATGGTAAGACGTAGAGAGGACGCGTTGGAATGGTAAGTAGTAGGTAAATTTCCGATTTTTCTCCATCTCCATTTTCATCTTCATCTCCTTCTCCATCTCCACCTCCACCTCCTTCCCCACTACATATCCCCTCTTCCTTTTCATTCCCTCATTTGTTGTGTGCGAGTTTGAGAGAGAGCGATTGTGCGTGCTTGTTTTTGTGTGTTTTTTGCATGTTTCTTGCAGGTGGCAGCTCCATCATCATCTCCAGCAAGCTCAGCAGGTACAGAAATTGTCTGCACAGTCCCCGAGGCGTTGAGCTCGAGCTATCGCGACACTCCGAAAATTTCACCCGATCACGATTCTGAGTGCACCACGACACTGCGCAGGCCTATAGCTCCTAGGAACACTAGATAGAACAGAAAAATTCACCATATCCCGAGCTATCGCGACACTCCGAGGTATCGCGACACCCCACGACCTATCGCGACACTTCGAAGTATCGCGACACTCCGAGGTATCGCGACACTTCCCACCTATCGCGACACTCCCAGGTATCGCGACACTTCCCACCTATCGCGACACTCCCAGGTATCGCGACACTTCCCACCTATCGCGACACTCCGAGCTATCGCGACACTCCGAGGTATCGCGACACTCCGAGTTATCGCGACACTCCGAGCTATCGCGACACTCCGAGCTATCGCGACACTCCGAGCTATCGCGACACTCCGAGTTATCGCGACACTCCGAGGTATCGCGACACTCCGAGCTATCGCGACACTCCGAGCTATCGCGACACTCCGAGGTATCGCGACACTCCGAGCTATCGTGACACTCCGAGCTATCGCGACACTCCGAGCTATCGCGACACTCCGAGTTATCGCGACACTCCGAGCTATCGCGACACTTCGAGCTATCGCGACACTCCCCACCTATCGCGACACTCCGACCCGACCTATCGCGATACACGGCCATTAACGCATGAAAATTTAGGGTTAATTTTTTGAGTGATTGGGAGGCTAGTTGAGCTTCATTTTTGGCACCTTGGTATAACTTTAGAACCTTGGAAGTGGGCAAAAGGCCTAGAAACCAGAGAGGGATCTCCTGAACCCTGAGAGCCTGTTTTGACCCTTTAGTGCCTGAATGGTCATAACTTGACCATACGAACTCCGATTGATGAGATTTTGGTCTCGTTGGAAAGCTCGTTGAGAATCCTACGTGGACCTCGACTGGTTTTTGTAAGAATTATACGCGGAGTTTTAGAACATGCATTTGTAAGTTGACCTTTAGGTGGAACTAAGTGGTTCTCAGATTCAGGGGGTACAGTGAGCTACTCCAAGGGGACTAAAATTATTGAAGTGTGTCTTTCAAATACCTGTGGCAATAAAGCTATACTAACTGGTGAGTTTTTGCAGGAACTTTGTGTGCACTCAAGGCAATCCAAAGCAAGCTAGCAAGGGTGAGTACCGAGCTTGGGAGAAGGCTTCCTGGGCTTGTGTAGCAGTTTGGTCAACCAGCTAATTGAGGTTGGAAGATCTCTCAACCCTCCTTTGTCAATTCCTAGCCTAGGCTAAGTACGACTTAGGTGTGGTAATTAATTAGGGCAACGTTAGGCACGAATCAAGTCCAAGAATATTAATCAACAAAGTGCAAGAAGTAAATAGGTCTTAAGTGCGAAAACCCTAAGGGACAAAAGATAAACGGGAATCGATCACTCATCAAGTGCGGAAATTCACTTAAGTACTCCTGACGACGCAATTTCAGACAAGACCATAAACACAATATTCAACTAAAAAGAACAAAGTGATTGGTGCAAAATCAGCCTGCAACGAGAGTGTGCTTGGGTTCCAGGGGGTGAATAAATCAGGCATATGAACCTTAGATCAGGCAGACACTTAGGCCGAGACAGACAAAGCCTCAGATCTTCTGAAGCTAGTGTCAATCACACTGCCAGGTCTTGGGCCCAGCAGTTGAGTGATTACCCATACACTCCCAGATCAGAAACAAGTGATTCTGAGATGTCCTATCACATGGAGAGATCAGTAGGTAGTTCAGGGTTGGCTTACCTAGAGAAGCCAGAAGGGCCTTATAAGACGCAATTGGAATATATCAGGACGAATCATCTAGGTGCTCGCATCTACGAAGACGGACTGAGAAGATCGGTGGTCCAGATTAAGAACCCCGATCAACCCCATGGATTAGACCACCCAGTAGTCAAGTTTGAGAATGGAGCATACCTAGATAAAGAGGGGACTATTTATGTAGTCACCACTCTTCCTGATAGAACTGATGAGTTTGGAAATGTGATTGCGGAGACCGACATGGGGGATATAGAGCAAGGGAACTTAGAGAGAGAGTCAAGAACTCCCCGTGGTAAATCTGTCTTGACCAGAATCATGACCCCAGAGTGGATTCCACAGGATAATAAAAGCATAGACCTGCTTGTAAACCGAGAAACCGATGAGGCTTTTTGGAGATATAAATCTTCTCAACCTCAGGAAGTGAGTGCCCTCACAATCTATGAGTTTAAAGATCCTGATAGCCCAGGCCAAGTAACCTACCTAGACAACGCATCAGAGAGAATCTTCGTGGTCACTGAGCATGTCAGACATGCCTACACATGGAAGGGTGAATTTGTTTTTCCCCAACCTCCTCGGACTAATGTGCCTTACAGTCACCAAGGAGCTGGGACCTCCCAAGCTCACGGAGCTCAAAGAGATAGAAGCAGAGACAAACCTGAGGTAAGTTTTGCCAACTCCCTGGGACGAGAAAGAACGGGAACAGAAAGGAATAGAGTGGAACCTGAGAGACATAGAACCCCATGGAATCAAAGGAATATTGATGATTTTCCTTTGCCAAGACCGAGAGAACACACCAGGACCCTGCGACCAACTCAACTGGTGAAGTCCATGAAGAACTATTTCGATGGCACGAGAGACCCTTATGACCATGTGGCAGAATTTCGACAGGTGTTGAAAGCTGAACAGGTGGAGGACCTATTCACACAATATAATGCTTTCGGTCTAACCCTTAGGAACACTGCCCTTACGTGGTTCCAACCACTGAATGAGAGGCATTTCAGAAACATAGACCAACTCTTAGAGGCATTTATTGTCGAGTTTTCTAAGAGTGGAATCAGGCATAACACCTCCTCACTAATTCATAGCTTCAAACAAACACCTCAAGAGACGGTCAGACTAGCTGGAAGAAGATTTAGACAGTACCTGGAGAGATGCCCTATGCCAGAGTTACCCACACCAGCCAAACAAGTGGCCTTGTTCCTAGACGGATTGTTGAGCACTAAGCTCAGGTCATATGTGTACCTGAAGGACCCTAGAACGATAGAGGAGTGCGTGCGCATGTGCATAGACATTGAGGACAATCTAGGTGAAGAGTTAGAACTATCAAAAATCTATAAGGATTCTGATAGCTCCAGCAAACGAACATCTGGTCAATCCACATCTATCGAGGAACTTGCAGAGAAGGTAGCCCAAAAACTAGGTGTCTCTAGCAAGCAAATCCCAAGATTTGCCCCAGTGAAGCGGTGTTACAATTGTGGCGGTGAACACATGGCTAGTGTATGCCCCATTATGGCCCAACCTCAGGTGAATCCTAGTAGCCAGTACTGCACCATAGAGCGCAGGTACACCAATCACACGGCACAAGACTGCCCATATAACAAACAAACTGTTAGGCAAAATTATCCTCAGCCATATCCACAACAGGGTAGATACCAGAATCAGTATCCATCACCACAATACAACAGACCACAACAAACCTATCAGCTACCTTATCAAGGGTAGCAGAGACCTCAACCAGTCCTAGTGCAGCAACCCCCTGCTCCAACCAATGTGATCCCAGTGAAGTATGCATCTACTGAAGAAAATCCGAATAGAGCCATAGTCCCAGTCACCCCATTGCTATCAGACAGTGATCCAAATGACCATAGTTTTGACTCCTCACATATTGGCAGTCCACATGCTTACTACATGCAGTCACCCGAGCATAACGAGTCATACTATTATGAGGACCCAAGTGAAAGTAGCGGGGAACCGGAGTATTCTAATGTTATGTACACAAACCCCAACTCTAGACCTCAACCTAGGCAGGTACGACCCCCATTTCCTAGGGGGCCATGCTTCAGATGTCAGGGAGATCACCTTATCCGTGATTGTCCACTGCCTGCCCCTACACAGCCTCAACCAATAACCATTCAGGGCTTCTGTCAAGACTGCGGGAAAGAACATCTCCTACGAGATTGCCCAAAGAACCCTAATAACATGCCTAAAATCACTCCTATCAATGTTGTTGGGTTAGTTGTAGACTCCACAGGGAGTGTGACTTCCACTGCACCTGTGCAGGTGATCACAAGAGCCCAGGCACTTCAACGACACCAAGATGTTGTTCAGGAAAAGAGCCCCGAAGTGAGTGAAACAGAGAGCATACCCAAAAAGAGGACTAGCGCCTGGAAGGATAGTCGTGAAAGAATGAAGAGACAATGGGCAAAAAAGATAAATGAACTTGAAGAAAGCGTGAGAGAAACCAAGGCAAAAATCACAGAAATCACATCTCAACCGCACTCCCACACACTTCCACCACTACCATCCCCATCACCCTCCAGTTCTTCACCCTCTAACACACCCCTCGTAACCCACCCACCACCCCGAGTAGGATCAGTATTAGCTGACCCCACTCCTGAAGGCTTGGACATGATGTTCAAAGCCTACCAGGCTCGACTTCAAGAAGGCAACAGCTGCAAACCTAGACAAGAGTTACCCTAGAGCAGACTTAGAGATTGAACGGATGAAAATGTGCATGAAAATGGTAGAACAAGCTCAAGCTATACTTGAGACTAGTCAAAAGTTCAATCAGACAAACTCTGTCAAGCCGGATTTGCATTTCCAAGGCTTGCTAGAAAGATTAGAGCAGTTGGTAAACAAATCACAAGTTTCTTTACCTCCACAGGCTCAACCAGTTGTTGAAAGAGGAAGCTCACCACAAATGGGAGCTTATGTTCCTCATTCTACGGATGTTGGAATACCTCCTTCAATACAACAGTACTCTCCAGAGTTCTTGCGGGAAATACAAGAAGAGAAATGGGCCAAGGAGAAGGGTGATTCCCCTCCTATTCCTGAGATTGATGATCTTCATGATCAATTTCCCCAAGACATTCCGTCTATCTATGGAGATCAAACAGAGCAACAAGAGGATGAGAGATTAGATTTTGAATCTAATTCGGTACAAGAGTTGCCTCATTTCACAGGCCCATGGGAAGCTGAATCTCTCCAGATCCGAGCTCCCACTATATTGGTGAGAAATGAAGACTCAGTGATTCCCAGGAACACTGATGTTGTGAAGAACACTAAGGTTCAATGTCACCTCACTGTAGAGGAACTCCTCAAGGCAAAACCGGAGCTCTGGGATCATGTGAAGGATCAGGTTCCAGAACTTGAAGCCGATGCACCAAAAATAGGCTCTAAACAAAAAGTACCCGAGGTACCTCTCGATAAGATAGGAGACATGAGCGAAGGTGAAGAAGGTAACACTTATCTTCCGATCACCTATCAAGGTTACACAACCAAAGCAATTGTGGATTCGGGTGCTGGTGTTGCTATTGCGACTACCTCCTTATGGAAGCGATGGGGCAAACCCACCTTAAGACCAACGAGAATGAAACTTCAAATGGCAGATGGTCATTTTGAAAGACCTCTCGGATTGCTTGAAGGGATAACTCTAACCACTTGTGGTGTAGAATTTGAACATACGTTTGCCATATGTGACTTTGAGAAGAATAATGTTTACGAGATGATCCTAGGAAGACCCTTCCTACGACAATTACAAATAGTACAAGATTGGGGAACCAACTCCTTGTACTTACAGCACTTAGGCGTCACCACCAAGGTCAATCTGAAGGATCACACCTTCAGAGATGTACCACCCCTACAGTGGAATCCTATCCACAAAGCGAAAGAAGACTCTATCTCCGTGCATTCTGGAAGTTCACCTGAACCATCCTGGTTGCATGAAGATACTCACTTGTGGATGTGCAAGGTCGCAGAGGAAGAGGAAAAGCGCCTAAAAGCGAGAGAAGAAGGAACTTCCCCAGGAGATAGACCAATAAAAGACCCAGCCTATACACCAATGATATTTCCAGATGAGGAATTTGAGCCTCATGGTTGGGCAGAAATCTTAGCTACCATGGACATTGCAGTCAATGAGGAACAATGGACACCCCATTGTGATGAGGAGGGTTATGATATTTCAGTGTTCATGTGTCAACCCTTGTTGGAAGAGTGTGATCCTAGTGAGTCCATAGAAGAAGAAGAGAGTGACGATGATCTAGAATCCATTGTGATGGATACTTACTTTGACTCAGAGGAACACTACTTAGGAGACATACGAGTGTTAACCCAAAAAGAAGAAGAACCCCTTGCGAGTATTAACACGATAAATTCAAAGAAAGGAAGTGAAGGAAGTCAAAAGAAAAAGAAAAGGAAAGCAGTAAGACAAGAAGAGGAAGAATCATTGTTTGAAGTACCAGAAAATTTCAAGAAATATGAAGTGGAAGACCGGAAAATTTTGGTACGAATGCCTAAGAGAGAGGCCATTTGTTGAAGCTCAAGGTCAAAGACAAAGCATGGAAGCACATCAAAGAAGTGGACATAGAAGAAGAGAGAGCAAGTAGGGAACTCCAAGAAGTGTATGTCAAATTTTCAGAAGAATCCCCTACAAAAATAGTGATTTTCATCACTAGAAACCATTGTAAATACCATTATCTATTTTTAGTAACTCCATTTTGTTCAAGCCGAGGAGTCCTCGAGCTTGAGGAGTATTAGAAGTACCATCGTACCAATTTTCATAATTTTTAGACTTCGTTTGAGCCCTCAAATAAGCCCTGGAACCTAATTTTTAACTAGGCCGGACACTAGGTCTGGACAGGGCCAAAACTAGTCAAAAAACTATAAAAAGAGCTAGAGAGCTCATTTTTGAGGTTAGCTTGTTAGTGAATAGAACTTTTTGTAAGAGAACTCTTTTGCAATCTAAGCTTCCCATTGTTCCTCTCTTTGATCTTACTTTGTGCGCGTGTGTGTGTATGTGTGTGCATGTTTGTGTGCTTTCACTCATGCACTTGTGCCTTCACTTGCTCGTGGTCTTCATACCGGTCCTCACGTCTCCGCGGATTGACAAGTAAAGGAGGTGGTGCTTACGCTTGAGCTACACCAAATTTTGGCGCCGTTGCCGGGGAGAGAGCTTCGAGGACGAGCGTTGTGATGGTAAGATCGTAGATTTGCGACGTTGGAAGGTAAAAAAACTGTCATTTCAGTTCATTTTCTGTTTTTTCCTCTTCATCTTCATCATCATCATCATCTCCACCTTCTTCCATCTTCTTCTTCATAGAAAATTCTTGTTTTTTAGTGCATTTTCACCATCTTCATACCATTTTTCATGCATTATTGTGTGGGAAGGAGTTAGGAGGTGCAAGGGAGAGCAAGCGCTGTATTTTTTTCATGATTTTCTGCTCATACGGAGCTCGCCATAGCCGGCGCTCAGAAATTTGAATTTCCCGCCAAAAAACGCGATTCTGTGATGAAAATCGCGATTCTGTGAAAATTCAAAATTTTTTGAAAAATCACGATTTTCAGTTTTCCCGCCTAAAAGTTGGTTGAAAAAATCGCGATTCTGTGTTTTCTCAAAAAAACACGATTCTCTGCTCAAAATCGCGATTCTCTGAAAAACACGATTCTCTGCTCAAAATCGCGATTCTCACCAATCACGATTTTCAGCAAAAACACGATTTTGTGAAAAAGGCGATTTTGTGAAAACACGATTTTTTGCTCAAAATCGCGATTTTCAAAAAACACGATTCTCTGCTCAAAATCGCGATTTTCATGTGAAAAATACGATTTTCAAAAAACACGATTCTCTGCTCAAAATCGCGATTCTCACCAATCACGATTTTTAGCAAAAAAACACGATTTTGTGAAAAACACGACTTTCTGCTCAAAATCGCGATTCTCACAAATCACGATTTTCAGCCAAAAATACGATTTTGTGAAAAACACGACTTTGTGAATCACGATTCTCTGAGTCAAAATCGCGATTTTCAGAAACACGATTTTGTGATCAACATCGCGATTTTCAAAAACACGATTTTGTGATCAACATCGCGATTTTCAGAAACACGATTTTGTGATCAACATCGCGATTTTCAAATCACGATTTTCTGCTCAAAATCGCGATTTTCAAAAACACGATTTTGTGCTCAACATCGCGATTTTTTTGACTTCACAGCATCGCGATTTTCAGAAAGATCACAAAATCGCGATTTTCTCCAAAGGTCCTGTTTGCCTGTTTTGACCCCCAGGAGCCTGATTTGGCATAACTTTTTCATCCAAAGTCCATTTTTTGAGCTCTATAATTTGAAGTTGACCCTCAGGTGGGACTAGGGAACCAAGGGGGCTCTAAAGAATTGTGAACCATACCAAAGGGAAAATTTGGACTCTGGACTAAAGCTTATGAACCTGAGATCTGGTAGACACTTAGGCAAGGATAAACAAAGCATTAGATCTTCTGAGGCTAGTGTCAACCATACATCCAAGTCTTGGGCACAACAACTAAGTGGTCATCTTTTACTCAGATCGGACACAAGTGATTCAGAAATGTCTTTTAGTATGGGAAAACCTGCAGGTGGCTCAGGGACTGCCCATCTACAAACACCGGAAGGTCCCTATAAGACACAGTTGGAATATATTCGGACCAACCAATTAGGTGCTCGCATCTATGAGGATGGTCTGAGGCGATCAATGGTCCAACTCAAAAATCCAGATCAATCCTTTGGACTTGAACACCCGGTGGTCAAGTTCGAAGAGGGTTCATACATTGATAAGGAAGGAACCATGTATGTGGTTACCAACCAACCAGATAGGACCGATGAGTTTGGAAATATCATTCATGAGAATGAGATAGGAGACCTAGAACAAGGAAACGTAGGACAAGGACCCCAGACTCCTAGAGGTAAGTCAGTTTTGACCCGAGTGATCACTCCGGACTGGATCCCTCAAGACAACAAAAGCATAGAACTATTTTTGAATAGAGAAACAGAGGAAGCCTTTTGGAGGTTCAAGCCAGATCAACCTAGCCAATTGGGCATAGTTATCATCTATGAATTCAAAGATCCTGAGATACCAGGCAAAGTTGTCTACCTGGATAACACATCAGAGAAAATTTTCTTGGTAACGGAACATGATAGACATGCATATACATGGAAGAATGACATGATTTTCCCCCCACCAAGATCCAATGTTTCCCATGGCCTCCAAGGTGTAGGATCATCCCAGGCTCATGAAGCCCAGAGAGAAAGAACTAGAGAGAGACCTGAGGTAAGTTTTGCACACACCGTGGGCAGGAATAGGTCAGGATTTGAAAATGAAAGACCTGAAAGAGAGAGACATCAAGCACATAGGCAACAAAGAGATGAACAGGATTTTCCATTGCTTAGACCCCGGGAGTACCCAAGAACCCTTAAACCCAGTCACGTGATCAAGGCAATGAAGAACTATTTCGATGGGACAGGGGATCCTTATGATCATGTGGCCGAGTACAAACAAGTGCTGAGAGCCGAACAAATCGAGGACTGGTTCACCCAGTACGAGGCATTTGGTTTGACCCTTAAAGGCACTGCCTTAGCTTGGTTTCAACCATTGAGTAGAAGCAGCTATCGCGATATAGGTCAACTGCTAGACGAATTCATTGTAGAATTTTCCAAGAGTGGTATCAGGCATAACACATCGTCCCTGATCCATAGTTTCAAGCAGACACCCCAAGAAACAGTGCGACTAGCAGGTAGAAGGTTCAGACAGTACCTAGAAAGATGCCCTGCTCCAGAGCTACCCACACCAGCCAAACAAGTGGCTTTGTTTTTAGATGGCTTATTGAGCATAAAGTTAAGATCCTATGTATACTTGAAAGATCCTAGATCCATAGAAGAGTGTGTGCGGACGTGCATAGACATAGAAGATAACTTGGGTGAGGAGTTAGGATTGTCCAAACTCTACAAAGATTCGGATAGTTCTACTAGTCATACTTCAAAGACCTCCACAGAAATAGAAGAGATAGCTGAGCAAGTTGCCAAGAAGCTGGGAGTCCAAAATAAACAAACACAGAGAGTCACTTCATTGAATCGGTGCTATACTTGCGGAGGTGACCACATGGCTAACGTATGCCCAATGCAAAACCAAAACATTAGAGAAAGGAATGCTCCATATTGCACTATTGAGAGAAAATACACAAACCACACGGCTCAAGATTGTCCCTACAATAGGCAGGCTGTTAGACAAAATTATCAGCAACCTTACCCACAAGGTAGGTATCAGAATCAATACCAACAGCCATATTACAGACCACAACAGCAATATCAGGTACCATATAGGCCACAACCTGTCTTGGTAAACCAACCACCAGCTCCAGCCAACGTGATTCCAGTCAAGTATGCTGTGGGAGATGAAAATCCAAATAGAGCTTTGGTGCCACTAACCCCATTGATACCAGATAATGACTCTCATGCTCATAGTTCAGACTACTCCCATGAAGGTAGTCCACAGGCTTATTACACAGAGTCACCTGAACATAGTGAGATTTACTCGTATCAATATGAGGCACCGCCTATGGAGCAAAATTGGGAGCCAGAATACTCCAATGTCATGTACACAAATCCTAACCCTAGGCCCCAGTTGAGACAAATGAGACCACAAGCCCCTAGAGGATCTTGTTTCAGATGTCATGGTGACCATTTCATTCGTGACTGTCCCCACCCACCATCTCCGAGTCAAGGACAGGCTATCACAATACAGGCTTTTTGTCCTGATTGTGGCAAAGACCACCTCCCCAGAGATTGTCCAAGGAACCCCTCTAGTGCACCCAAGATTACACCCATTAATGTGGTAGGCTTAGTGGCAGATCCAAGTTCAAGTAGTAGCAATGTGGCTCCTATACAAGCTGTCACTAGAGCACAAGCCTTAAAACAGGATAAACTAGTAGAACAATCAGAGTCGAGTGAATCGGGAGAGCCTAGTAAGAGGAAAACAAGAACATGGAAGGATACCAGAGAGAAGGCCAATCGCAAGTGGAATAAAAAGTTATCGGAACTAGAAGAAAGCTTAAAAGAAGCGAAAACAAAAATAGAAGACATTGCATCTCAAAGCCCCTCGCATGCCGAAACTCCATCCACTCCACCTCATCCCAACCCACCACCCATTGTAAATAGACCGCAACCAGGGTCTGTTCTTGCAGATCCAACCCCAGAAGGCTTGGACATGATGTTCAAGGCCTACCAGGCTCGACTTCAAGAAGGGCCTACAGCGGCAAACCTAGACAAGAGTTACCCTAGAGCAGATTTAGAGATTGAACGGATGAAAATGTGCATGAAAATGGTAGAACAAGCTCAAGCCATACTTGAGACTAGTCAAAAGTTCAATCAGACAAACTCTATCAAATCGGATTTGCATTTCCAGGGCTTACTAGAACGATTAGAGCAGTTGGTAAACAAACCACAAGTTTCTTTACCTCCACAGACTCAACCAGTTATTGAAAGAGGAAGCTCACCACCCAGGGGAGCTTATGTTCCTAATTCCACGGATGCTGGAATACCTCCTTCTATTCAACAGTACTCTCAAGAATTCTTGCGGGAAATACAAGAAGAGAAATGGGCCAAGGAGAAGGGTAATTCCCCTCCTATTCCTGAGATTGATGATCTTCATGATCAATTTCCCCAAGACATCCCATCTATTTACGAAGATGAAGCAGAACAACAAGAGGACGAAAAGTTAGATTTTGAATCTAATACCTTAGAAGAACTGCCTCAATTTCCAGGCCCATGGGAATCTGAATCACTCCAGATTAGAGCTCCCACAATACTGGTAAGAAATGAAGACTCAGTGGTTCCAAGGAACACTGATGTCGTGAAGAACACTAAGGTTCAGTGTCATCTCACTGTAGAAGAGCTGCTCAAAGCAAAACCTGAGCTCTGGAATCATGTGAAGGATCAGGTTCCGGAACTTGATTACAACATGCCAAAAGCAGGCTCCAAGCAAAGGGTACCAGAGATACCTCTAGACAAAATAGGGGACATGTGTGAGGGTGAAGAAGGTAATACTTATCTTCCCATCACCTACCAAGGTTACACAACCAAAGCAATCATAGATTCAGGTGCTGGTGTTGCTATTGCGACCACCTCCTTGTGGAAGCAATGGGGCAAGCCCACATTAAGACCAACTAGAATGAAGCTTCAAATGGCTGATGGTCATTTTGAAAGACCTCTAGGATTGCTAGAAGGGATCACTCTAACCACTTGTGGTGTAGAGTTTGAGCACACATTTGCTATATGTGACTTTGAGAAAAATAATGTCTTTGAGATGATCCTAGGAAGACCCTTCCTACGACAATTGCAAATAGTACAGGATTGGGGAACTAACTCCTTGTACTTACAGCACTTAGGGGTCACCACTAAGGTCAATTTGAAGGATTACACCTTCAGAGATGTACCACCCCTACAGTGGAATTCTATCCACAAAGCAAAAGAAGATTCCATCTCTGTGCATTCTGAAAGTTCACCTGATCCATCATGGCTGCATGAAGATACTCATTTGTGGATGTGCAAGGTTGCAAAGGAAGAGGAAAAACGTTTAAAGGCAAGAGAAGAAGGAACTTCGCTAGGAGATAGACCAGTTAGGGACCCAGCCTACACACCGATGATCTTTCCAGATGAGGAGTTTGAGCCTCATGGCTGGCCAGAAATCTTAGCCACCATGGACATTGCTGTCAATGAGGAACAGTGGACACCTCATTGTGATGAGGAGGGTTATGATATCTCAGTGTTCATGTGTCAACCCTTGCTAGAAGAATGTGACCCTAGCGATGTCATAGAAGAAGAAGAGAATGACGATGATTTGGAGTCTATTGTGATGGATAGTTGCTTTAACTCAGAGCAGCACTATCTAGAAGATATAGGAGTGTTCACCCAGAAAGAAGAAGAACCTCTCACAAGTATTAAAACAGTAAACTCAAAGGATGGAAGTGAGAGTAGTCAAAAGAAAAAGAAAAGAAAAGCAGTGAAACAAGAAAAGGAGGAATCATTGTTTGAAGTACCAGAAAACTTCAAGAAATATGAAGTTGACGACCGCAAAATTTTGGTACGAATGCCTAAGAGAGAGGCCATCATAGGAGAATCATATGATAATAAAGAAAAGACCAAGAAGATTGTAGTGACCATTGAAGAGAACGAAGAGAGATGCACATATATAGGAGATGACCTAAGTGCAAGAGAAGAAATGGAGCTCATAGCTCTATTAAGGGAATATAGGGATGTGTTTGCATGGCATTATAGAGACTTGAAAGGGGTAGATCCAAGAATTTGCTCTCATACTATCCCCATGACTGCTGATGCTAAGCCCACCAAACAGAAGCCCTACACATATAATGATACCTATGCAGCCAAAATCAAAGAAGAAATTGATAGGTTGATTGAGGCTGGATTCATCTATGAGATTGAGCATACCGAATGGGTGTCCCCCATTGTTGTGGTACCCAAGAAGAACGGGAAGTTGCGAGTGTGTATTAACCTTAAAAAAGTTAATGCCGCTACGATTAGAGATAGTTATCCACTTCCAATCACAGAACACCTATTGGAGCGTGTTGCAGGCAAGGAAGTTTATAGCTTCCTTGATGGATTTTCAGGTTACAATCAAGTAGCCATTGCCCCAGAAGATCAACACAAAACAGCTTTTGCTACAGAGTGGGGAATCTTTGCATTTCGGGTGATGCCGTTTGGGCTCACCAATGCACCTGCAACATTCCAAAGGCTCATGTGTCATGTCTTCAAAGAGTTCTTGCGAAAGAGCTTAGAAGTGTATGTGGATGATTTATGTGCTCATTCCCAAGAAAGAAGGGTTCACATCCCTGAACTCAGACAAATCTTCAACAAGTGCAGAGAATATCGAGTGTGTCTGAACCCAGAAAAGTGTGTGTTCATGGTGCGTCAAGGTAAAATCCTCGGTCATATTGTTTCTAAGAATGGAATCTCAACGGATGAAGATAAGGTACGAGCCATAGCGGAGCTGCCAAGGCCAAGGAATGTTAAAGAGGTACAAGCCTTTATGGGCCATTGTGGATATTACCGTAGGTTTATCCACATGTACGCGATCATAGCTAGACCCCTTTATGCCTTGTTGTCTAATTTTGAGTGGAACGACGAATGCGAGAATTCTTTCAATGAACTGAAGAAACGTTTGTGCACAGCACCAATACTGACCACTCCTGATTGGAATAAACCATTCCATGTCCATGTGGATGCATCCAATCATGCCATAGGATGTGTGCTAGCACAACCCACAGGTGAAGGGAATTTAGATTTGCCCATAGCATATGCTAGTAGACAACTAAACCCAGCCGAAAGAAATTATACCACAACCGAGCGAGAAGGGTTAGGCATGGTATATGCTGTAAAGAAGTTTAGACACTATTTATTGGCCAACAAGTTCAAGTTCTTCACTGATCATCAAGCTTTGTTATATTTGGTCAATAAACCTTGCAATACTGGACGCTTAGTAAGATGGTTCCTCTTACTAATGGAGTATGACTTTGAAGTTGTTGTCAGGAAAGGTAGAACCCACCTTCGGGCAGATCACCTTTCTCGCATTACTTCAGGAGAGTCACCACAAGGAGTGTCTGATGAACTACCTGATGCTTATCTGTTCAATTTGGAAGTTGTTCCTAAATGGGCAAATAAGTTGGTACCAGTCCTAACCTTTGGCCCTGCAAATAAGAATGTGAAAACATCACAAGAAGAAATTGTAAAATCACAAAAATATCACATATTGGCAGGAAGCATGTACAAACAAGATACTGAGGGTGTATTAGCTTGTTGTGTCGAGGATGATGAACATAGTAGTTGGTTGCAGCAAGCTCATGAGGGATTGCTAGGAAATCACTATTCTAAACAACGAACATTGCAGAATTTGAAACGTTTAGGAGTGTATTGGCCTAGCATGGACAAAGAAATACATGAGTGGATCAAGAATTGTCCAATGTGCAGAGAGAGACCACCAGTGGAGCATGCGACCCTTTATCAAGTATCATTAATTCCAGATTGGAGTGCTCCATTGGTAGAGTTTATGAGATCGGGAAGATTACCCAAAGAGGCCAGTCTAGCAAGAAGACGAAATATGGAGCAAGAGGCTCAAGGCTATGCCTTAGTAGGAGAGAACCTATACCGAAGAGGTAAAGATGGTTACTTAAGACTGTGCGTTCATGAATCAGACTATTTAAGGGTCTTAGAGACTGCACACAGTGGTGTTGCAGGTGGACATTTTGGTCCTGACCGAGTGATTAAGACCATTCTATTCTCAGGACTTTGGTGGCCCACTCTTCATATGGATGCACATACCTATGTGAAGAAATGTGACACATGCCAACGTGCACAATATCCAGTTAGAAAAGACGAGATGCCTTTGAGGCCAATGATGGGAGGGCGTGCATTTTCCAAGTGGGGCATAGACTTCATAGGCCCTATTAATCCCCCAGCTAGAAACTCCCATGCAGAATACATCATTGTAGCCACAGATTACCTTACAAAGTGGGTAGAAGTCAAAGCCACAACAAAGAATGATGCTCAGACTACGGCTAAGTTCTTATTCGAGAATGTGTTCACGAGATATGGACTACCAATAGAGTTGGTGAGCGATAGAGGCACACACTTCTTGAATGAAGTCATTGAAAATCTTCTCCAAGAATTCTTGGTGATACATAAGAAATCCGCCCCCTATCATCCACAAGCCAACGGACAAGCCGAGAGTACCAATAAGATCCTCTGTAACGTATTGACAAAATTGGTAAATAATAAACGCTCTGATTGGGACAAACAACTTCATCATGCTGTTTGGGCTTATCGAGTTGCCTACAAAACGGTACTCAACGCCACCCCATTTCAGATGGTCTTCGGACAAAACGCTGTGCTACCATTAGATTTCTTAATCCCTGCCTTAAAAGTAGCACAAGAGTATGAGTGGAATGGGCATGAATTGTCCTCTAGGATCTTTGATCTCGAACGCTTGGGTGAAACGAGGCTACGAGCGGCAGCAGGCATCTACGCTGCAAAGAAGAGGCAAAAGGCATACTTTGATGCACACATCAAGGATAAGGGATTGAAAGAGGGAGATCTAGTGTTGGTATACACACTAAAACAACATGCCCGTAAGTTGGAAAAAAGAGGTTATGGACCCATGATCATTAATAGAATTTCCACTAGTGGCGCAGTTCAGTTGGCCACTCTAGAAGGAGATATCTTGCCAAACTATATTAGTGGCTGTAGAGTCAAGCTATATCAAGAACCTCTTACTGAGGATATGCTAATGAGACTCAACACTGCGAAGAAGCGAAAAGAAGAAGAGTTAAGAGTGAGAGAAGAAGCACAGGAAGAGGCCAGAGAGCGTATTAGGCAAAATAAGTTAAGGCGATTAGGCCTAGATGTCAACTCAAAAGCCCCAAAATATCACATGGATATGTGTCAAAAGTCAGGCATTGCGACTTCTCAGGTCATTGACCGAAGACCCTTTGTGACCATAGAGATAGGACAAGGGAAGGGTGCAAGGACGGTGAAAGCATTGATTGACTCAGGTGCAGCAAGTAGTGCAGTTAAACTTTCCTACTGCCAAGACTTGGGGTTGAACATCAATCCCATAGAAGCTTATCTCATAGGATTGGGAGGTGTGGAAACCCCTTGTTTGGGTGAGGTGGAACTTCCCATCTACCTTCAAGATGTTCCAATGAAAGTCAAAGCGCTAGTATGTCAAGATGAGAACCTTACAGAACCACTTGTCTTGGGTCAAGATTGGATCTATAACCATGCAGTTAACTTAAACCTAAGAAGTCAAATTCTTCAAGTTTGGGTACATGAACAATGCATTACATTAGAATTAGAGAACTGCATGCTCCTAGATCATGGCACCACACACTCTCTTAGTTCTTCCAAGACTAATCATATGAAAGAAGATGTTGTATGTGTCAAAAGCTCTATGATGCAGAAGGAGTCAATCGTGGAAGACCAGGTTCGAAGGCGGGTGGGTCTTTCTTCTTCTCCAAAGACTCAAGTAGCCACAGTAGTGAGCCCACCACACAAGCAAACACAACCGTTCACGGCAACTGCTACATCAAATAGAAAGACACCATTCGATAAAAAAGCGGTTCCGGGCATGAAGCAGATCTGGGTACGCAAAGGAGAGCAACCACCAGCCTTACCCCCACAAATCCCATCCATGCACACTAACCAAGCCAGAAGACGAAGGAAGCAGCTCAGACAAGCTCCGTCACAAGATATCCAACAAGTTTGGGTGCCTAAGAAGTTAGCTGCAGCTCAACAAGGGCAATTACAGATGTGGGTACCTAAGAAGATCCTACACCCACAACAACCTTTGTTCTCCCACATGCAAAAGGTTTCAACAAAGAGGCCAAAAAGAGAAAAGGGTAAGAACCACGTACAGAGACCAAAGGAAGATCAAATCAGCTCTTCAACATTAGTAGGAAGACATGCAAAAAGGATATGGGTTTGGAAGCCAAAAGTGCAAGTAGCCTCCACCGAACCAAAGCATCAACCACACTGGATACCACAGTTCAGAAAGCATCCAAAGAGAAAGACGCCTGAAGTGACCTCTACAGTGCCAAATGATGTTCTAAAATGGACTCCAATAAGGAGGATTACATCAGTTCGAGACTCTATGGATACCTCCACTAAGGCCGGCATCAACCTCCACAAATAACATCGAAAGCCTCGAACGAGCAACAACCATGTGCTCCTTGCACAACCCTGTCTTTTGCACCATTTAGGTCATGCATTTCCAAAGTATGCATTAATATAGGGCCACATTACACGGCCGTGCATAGACACACTTGAGAATCCCATGCACAAGAGCACAGTGACATATGTCGAACATTTCTATTGATACTAACTTTTGTGTTCTTGTTTTGTGATATCCTGTTCCTCTCAAAAAAAAAAAAAAAAAAAAAAAAAAAAAAAAAAGAGAGAGAGAAGTGGGAGAGAGCTTGTTCCCAGTGTGTCTCGGCCAGCAGTGAGATTATTGCTGCCTTATCTGGTAGAGGACAAGCATTTGGCATGAACCTGGCATCTACAGCTATGATTTTCTCTTACCATGGTAAGAATGAAGAGCTTGAAGGTCCGCAACTTGCGTGATGCTTAACTACTTCATGTACCAGAGCATCCAAGGAGATATCTACAAAAGGTAGTTCTGGCGGAGAAGACTCCTGCATATGGTGAGCTAAAGAGTATATGTGAAACACAGCTTGGTGTAGTTACCCGATGTTGCTTGCCAAGGAATATAAAGCAATTCAATTCTCAGTATTTCCTGAACCAGTATGGAACAGTAGTACTGGTGAATGGTCTATGTCAATCAGCATGGTAATCTCTTAGAAACCGGCACGTGTCCAATATTCCTCTGAGTGTCAATATAGGGAAGTGAACATGCATGAGCCCAAGCTCAGAAATGCACATTGTTTGTGACAAATGTTGCTTTGAAAAGAGGAAAGGGGATCCACCACTCAAAAGATCTCATCAGTGGACAATCAACATGGACATTCATCACCAAGGTTCCATCCCAAAGGCCGAGTGTACAACACGAAGAGGCAAACATCCATCAACCTTCGCCATGGTAAGTATCTTTACTCTGGAAACACCATAACCATGATAGTTTAGGAAACCTCTTCGTCAGCATACCCTTGAGCACTTAGCTCAAGACCCGCAGTTTTTGCACCATACTTCTTCCAATGCATTTTCGAAGTAAGCATGCGTAGGGCTACATTACAAGGCCGTGCACAAGGCACATACTTTTTTCAACCCATGCACGAACACACTTACCCATCACTCAATATGGGTTATGAGTACTTGGCTTGACTACTATGAAGATCAACTTTGGAAGATCTAGAAAACATCAACGGAGACTCACAACGCCACAGTCATGCTGGAATACAAGGCAGAAGCACATACCAAGAGACTACAACCTGCAAAGATTCACAAGTGATAGATGAAGAACGTCGGACGACTTGTGTTCATACAGAAGGGACACTCCCTCTCAAGGCACTACTTGGAACAATCACTACAACAAGGGTCTGTCAGGGACGACAGACTCGAGAGGGGGGGGAGTGTTGAAGCTCAAGGTCAAAGACAAAGCATGGAAGCACATCAAAGAAGTGGACATAGAAGAAGAGAGAGCAAGTAGGGAACTCCAAGAAGTGTATGTCAAATTTTCAGAAGAATCCCCTACAAAAATAGTGATTTTCATCACTAGAAACCATTGTAAATACCATTATCTATTTTTAGTAACTCCATTTTGTTCAAGCCGAGGAGTCCTCGAGCTTGAGGAGTATTAGAAGTACCATCGTACCAATTTTCATAATTTTTAGACTTCGTTTGAGCCCTCAAATAAGCCCTGGAACCTAATTTTTAACTAGGCCGGACACTAGGTCTGGACAGGGCCAAAACTAGTCAAAAAACTATAAAAAGAGCTAGAGAGCTCATTTTTGAGGTTAGCTTGTTAGTGAATAGAACTTTTTGTAAGAGAACTCTTTTGCAATCTAAGCTTCCCATTGTTCCTCTCTTTGATCTTACTTTGTGCGCGTGTGTGTGTATGTGTGTGCATGTTTGTGTGCTTTCACTCATGCACTTGTGCCTTCACTTGCTCGTGGTCTTCATACCGGTCCTCACGTCTCCGCGGATTGACAAGTAAAGGAGGTGGTGCTTACGCTTGAGCTACACCATTATAGGAGAAGCATATGACAATAAAGAAAAGACCAAAAAAATTGCAGTGACCATTGAAGGGAACGAAGAGCGATGTACGTACATAGGAGACGACCTAAGTGCAGAAGAAGAAGCAGAGCTTGTAGCTCTATTAAGGGAATATAGGGATGTGTTCGCATGGCATTATAGAGACTTGAAAGGAGTAGATCCAGAGATTTGCTCTCATACAATTCCGATGACTGCTGATGCTAAGCCCACCAAACAAAAACCCTACACATATAATGACAATTACGTGGCCAAAATAAAAGAGGAAATTGACAGGCTGATTGAAGCTGGATTCATCTATGAGATTGAGCACACTGAATGGGTGTCCCCCATTGTAGTGGTGCCCAAGAAGAATGGGAAATTGCGAGTGTGCATTAACCTTAAAAAAGTCAATGCCGCTACGATCCGAGATAGTTATCCTCTTCCAATCACTGAACATCTATTGGAGCGTGTTGCAGGCAAGGAAGTTTACAGCTTCCTTGATGGATTTTCAGGTTACAACCAAGTAGCCATTGCCCCCGAAGATCAACACAAAACGGCCTTTGCCACAGAATGGGGAATCTTTGCATTTCGTGTGATGCCATTTGGGCTCACCAATGCACCTGCCACATTCCAAAGACTCATGTGTCATGTCTTCAAAGAGTTCTTGCGAAAGAGCTTAGAAGTATATGTGGATGATTTGTGCGCTCATTCCCAAGAGAGAAGTGGCCACATCCTTGAGCTCAGGCAAATCTTCAACAAATGTAGAGATTATCGAGTGTGTCTGAATCCAGAGAAGTGTGTGTTTATGGTACGCCAAGGTAAGATCTTAGGTCACATTGTTTCTAAGAATGGAATATCAACAGATGAAGACAAGGTAAGAGCAATAGCAGAATTGGCCAGACCAAGGAATGTGAAAGAGGTACAAGCCTTTATGGGCCATTGTGGATATTACCGTAGGTTTATCCATATGTATGCCATCATAGCTAAACCTCTCTATGGGTTGTTAACAAATTTTGAGTGGAGTGAGGAATGCGAGACTTCCTTCAACGAGCTGAAGAGACGTTTGTGCACAGCACCAATATTGACTACACCAGATTGGAACAAACCCTTCCATGTCCATGTAGATGCCTCAAATCATGCAATAGGATGTGTACTAGCACAACCCACAGGTGAGGGAAACCTAGATTTGCCGATAGCATATGCTAGTAGGCAATTGAATGCAGCGGAACGAAATTACACCACAACGGAAAGAGAAGGCCTAGGTATGGTATATGCTGTGAAGAAGTTTAGACACTATCTATTGGCCAATAAGTTCAAGTTTTTCACTGATCATCAAGCTTTACTATATTTGGTCAATAAACCTTGCAATACAGGCCGCTTAGTAAGATGGTTCCTCTTACTAATGGAATACGACTTTGAAGTTGTTGTCAGGAAAGGTAGAACCCATCTTAGGGCAGACCATCTTTCTCGCATCACTTCAGGAGAGCCACCGCAAGGAGTGTCTGATGAATTGCCCGATGCTTATCTCTTCAATTTAGAAGTTGTTCCTAAATGGGCAAATAAGTTGGTACCAGTCCTAACCTTCGGGCCTGCAAATAAAAATGTTAAGACAAGCAAAGAGGAAATTGTAAAATCGCTAAGGTATCAAATATTAGCCGGAAGTATGTACAAGCAAGATAACGAGGGCGTATTAGCTTGTTGTGTCGAGGATGATGAACATGCTAGTTGGTTGCAACAAGCCCATGAGGGACTGCTAGGGAATCACTACTCTAAACAACGAACCTTGCAGAATCTAAAACGCTTAGGAGTGTATTGGCCTAGCATGGACAAAGAAATACAAGAGTGGATCCAGAGCTGTCCAGGGTGCCAGTAGAGACCCCCAGTGGAGCATGCCACTCTTTATCACATGTCATTAATCCCAGATTGGAGTGCTCCACTGGTCGAGTTCATGAGAACAGGAACATTACCCAATCAGGCTAGTCTTGCAAGAAAACGGAGCATGGAGCAAGAGGCTCAAGACTATGCTTTAGTAGGAGACAACCTGTATCGAAGAGGCAAGGATGGTTACCTAAGACTGTGCGTACATGAATCAGACTACTTGAAAGTCTTAGAAACGGCACACAGCGGTGCTGTAGGTGGACACTTTGGGCCTGACAGAGTGATTAAGACTATTCTATTCTCAGGACTGTGGTGGCCCACTCTTCATATGGATGCACATACTTATGTGAAGAGTTGCGACACATGCCAACGTACCCAATATCCGATAAGAAAAGATGAAATGCCATTAAGACCAATGATGGGAGGACGTGCGTTTTCAAAGTGGGGTATAGACTTTGTCGGTCCCATCAACCCCCCAGCTAGGAACTCCCATGCAGAATACATTATTGTAGCCACAGATTACCTTACGAAGTGGGTAGAAGTAAAGGCCACGACAAAGAATGATGCTCAAACAACGGCTAAGTTCTTATTCGAAAATGTGTTCACTAGATATGGGTTACCAATAGAGTTAGTTAGTGATAGAGGTACACACTTCTTGAATGAGGTCATTGAAAATCTCCTTCAAGAATTCATGGTGGTACATAAAAAGTCTGCACCCTATCACCCACAAGCTAACGGACAAGCCGAGAGCACGAATAAGATCCTGTGTAACGTATTGACGAAACTGGTCAATAATAAACGCTCTGATTGGGACAAACAACTTCACCATGCTGTTTGGGCATACCGAGTTGCCTACAAAACGGTACTCAATGCCACCCCATTTCAGATGGTCTTCGGACAGAATGCAGTGTTACCACTAGATTTCCTAATCCCAGCTTTAAGAGTAGCACAAGAGCATGAGTGGAATGGACATGAGTTGTCCTCTAGGATCTTAGATCTAGAGCGTTTAGGTGAGACGAGGCTACGAGCAGCAGCAGGTATCTATGCTGCAAAGAAACGGCAAAAGGCATACTTTGATGCCCATGTGAAGGATAAGGGCTTGAAGGCAGGAGATCTAGTGTTAGTCTACACATTGAAACAACACGCAAGAAAGCTAGAAAAGAGAGGCTACAGACCTATGATCATTAATAGGATCTCCACGAGTGGAGCAGTACAACTAGCCACTTTAGAGGGGGAGGTCCTCCCAAACTATATTAGCGGATGCAGAGTCAAGCTGTATCAGGAACCCCTCACGGAGGAGATGCTAAGCCGACTCAATATTGCTAAGCAACGTAAAGAGGAGGAAAAACGAATTCGAGAAGAAGCACAGGCAGAGGCCTTAGAGCGTATCAAACGAATGAAGTTGAGAAGACAAGGAAGGGACCAGCCTATGACTAACACTGAAGAGTCTCCAGGCTATCACATGGCCATGTGTGAGGCTTCAGGTGAACGTATCCATAAGATAGTGGACCGACGACCTTTTGTGACCCTAGAAATAGGACAAAGAGACAGCACAACAAGTGTGAGGGCTTTAATTGATTCAGGAGCAGCCACAAGTGCAGTTCAGCTTTCTTATTGCCAACAACTGCAATTGGAGGTAAAACCCATAGAAGCCTATCTGATAGGATTAGGAGGTGTTGAAACCCCCTGCATGGGAGAGGTGGATCTTCCCCTCTACATACAAGAGGTCCTCATGCCAGTAAAAGTGCTAGTGTGTGAAGACGAGGATCTGACCGAACCGCTTATCTTGGGCCAAGACTGGATCTATGATCACGCAGTCAACCTGAACCTAAGAAGTGGACTTCTTCAGGCTTGGGTAGGCCAAAGTCGTCTCACGATTGAATTAGAAAATCAAGCACTCAAACCAATAGAACAGGCACCAACTCCTGGTCCCTCCAGGAATCCACACGAAGATAACCACGTTGTGCTTGTCCAAACTTCTATGGTGCAGAGGAATGTCAATCTTACTGAAGGTTCAGGAGCCAAGAAGGAGTTCCTAATTGATCCAAAGAAGATTCTAAACGAACGGACCGAACATCACTCTATACGAAGGAGACCGCTGATCAAGAGGGAGGAGCGCCAACCCGCGCAACATGGAGCATCTCGTGGCGTGAAGCAGATCTGGATACGCAAGGATGGGAGACCCACAGCTCCAATAGCAGATTCTCAAGGAGACAAGAAACGAGCCTCACCATCAAGGAACAAAGCTAAGAAGCCCCCTAGGATAGCTCCTAGGCACACCATTTCTATTTGGGTTCCTAAGCGGTCAATGCAGGCCACCCCTAATGCTAGACAGATATGGGTGCCCAAGGCTAGCTTACAAGCCCAAATTACTTCACCTTCAGGCACTAGGATGAAGCAACTTTCACAAGCACTCTTGGCCAACAACTCAGAATGTGACAAGATACCTACACCTCTCACTGTCCCCACTCCCATCAACCCCAGGAATGTCTGGAAATGGGTGCCCACAAGGTCCCAAATACATCACACTCTCATACCGAAATCTTCACGTGTCCTTAGCTCTAAGAGCTACTACTTACCTATCAAAGTGTGGAGAATTAAACTGTGTACTAAACCCCCTGACCCTAATCTGTAAATCCGTCCACACTAACACAAAGCATTCCGAGCCCATTGCATCACCAAAGTATGCATCTAGGACGACAATGACCTCTAATCACCACTCACACATATCATAAACACCTCACCACTAACCACTGACCTCCGGAATTGTCATGTTAGTATTGTGAAGGGAACACCATTACATCTTGTTTCCTATGCAACACTAATGTGCCTTTCGTCTTCCAGCAGATAAGCAACCTACTCTCATGGCAACAGCGGCAGGCACAAGCTCTCAGGCAGGATCTTGTGCTCCTATCAATTGGGATGCCATGCCAGTGGAAGCTCCACCAACAGCTAGGCCTGAAGAATTCTTGAATGTGCGAAGGATTCCTATTCCAGATCCACCCAGTGGACTAACCGAAAGAGTAAAAGGGCACTCCCATTGGTTCAATGAAATGCCAGGGGATTTGGGAGACGCAGATCACATATGGGAGTCCAAGATGGAGTGTGGAGGGGTTTGGTGGACCTTCCAATTCTTTTCAAGAGAATTTGAGACCTTACAGAATGCAACTCCACTTCAGGATATCTGGCAAAAGGCAGGACTACAAGCTTACTTCAGTGCAGCTCTACCTAAACCTGACTTCCTCAGGTGCTACTACTTGATTGCTACGTTGAAACCCACCGGGGATAAAGATCATTCATGCACATTCTGGGTGCCCTCCTTATCCAATCTGGAGGAGATGAGGAAGTTTGAATTAAATGTAACGTTAATCAGGGAAGCCCTTCAAATGTATGGAACTCATGTGCCTTCAGATCGCGACCCTTTGATACCAGAATCAATGAAAAGTAATAGAGTCAAGAAGCTCAAAGAAATGTGCGCCCTCACCCCCAACATCGCCATACCTCTGCGGATGTGCCTCCAGCACTTCGCATTTCCCGCTCAGGACCGTTTCACTCAGCCTCACAAGAAGATATGGTACGGGTTGTATTTAGCAGAGACCGGAAGCTTGCCCATCAAGATGCCGGTATGGATCTTAGATCAGGTGTATGAGGCAGGCAAGCGGGGGGTGAGGAAGCCCACTTTACATGGGTGTTGTGCGTTGACGAGAATCATCTACAGATGTCTGGCATATGATGTGCCAGTTGCTCGAGCCCTAAAATATGCACACCTGGAGCTGTTCAAAGGGCGAAAGTCAGGGAGTCAGCCTGCAAAAAGAATGCGTGGATCCCTTTCACAGGTCCTGATCCCTCCAGTAACCACCGCCGAAGTCTCCACTAGAGAGGAAGCCCAGGTGGCACCTATCACAATCCATCTCCAGGAGTCTCAACCAAGAGAGGTGGTACAGCCCACTCCTTCTGCCCCTCCGCTACCTACCGATGCAGAATTTGCAGCGATGGCCACCTTCACCGAGGACCCAAATTTTGATTTTGAAACATTTTTGCAGACGGCTCATCTATCAGACAGTGAAGGTTGCCCTGACAATGTCGATCCGGGGGCATCAACCCAAAGAGAACATGCACGAGGCGAGACAAGCAGTGTACAGGAGATAGGAGTGGCACAACTTCCTCAAAGACTAAGCACACAAGCTCAGGAGAAGGCACCAAGAGATAACCCGGAAGAGAGTGAAGACGAAGCCCCTGCATATACGGCACAGCTCAAACGACTATACCAAACAATCAAGCAGGTACAACGACGCCATAAAATTTCAGAAGAAGCAAATAGGGCCCTAGTAAACCAGATGTTACACTCAGAGCATATCGACCCCCAGTTTGTAGAATCGCTAAATCTTTTGGCGGACACCTGTGGCATCAGTGAAGCAATGAGAACCTTGGTCTATCAAGAGAACCCTGCTTATGATCAAAGAAGAATTGATACACGGCCGCGACAAGGAAAGATGATTCAGATGGAAGTATCTACCGCGTTAGCTACGTCCACATCAGAAGATGTTCACATGATTAGCCCTAGGCCCAATGATGAACCAGAGGACATTACGCATGCACCATCCCCCCCATCTTCTCCTATCCCACCCTCAGAGCCTCTCTCCACGTGTCTTTCTACACAACCATTCTCCTCCTATAGTGAGACCATTGTACACACCCCCGTGTCCACTTTCCTTCCTTCACCCTCATCCATCTCTGTCACTCAGATTTTTGAACCCCAATTAGGTCACCCTTCCTTCCCCCATGCCTTTGGACAACCATCTGTCACTAGTCAGACTCTTTCCATACCTTTACCCTCCACCCCTCCATTTCCTCCCTCCCAAACTCTACCTACCCCATCCCTTGTAACTGCCTCGGGCACCACACTAATCACCCAACCCTCCTTCTGGACCCAACTTGTAAACATTCTTCAACAGGTTGATGAACATAAGAAAAAGTCCCTTCCCCAAATTCACTTCCCCACATTCACAGCCACCACTATCACACCACCCACCATCCCGGTGTTCACATTTCACGAATCACACTCTCTCATGTCCGATCCCATGGACATCTCACCATCCGCTGGGTCACCCACTACCACTGTTCTCACAACACCATCACAGGTTATTACACTCACATCACCACTTCCACACACGATAGGCACAACATCCACTTTTCCCGTTCCCACTTCCCAACCCCCTGCATCTTCCATCCTTACCCCCGCATCCACCTCATTTAGTCTTGCACTCGACACGATGCTCGAAGCTGCCACTCAACTTAAGCAGGAATATACATTATTGGAAGAAAATAACAAAGAGCTTTGCACCCTCTCAGCAACTCTCCAAGAGCGTGTCAATGCTTTGGAGTTCAGTCATACGGAGTCACAAAGCAAGATATCCGCCCTCGAACAGGCAAATGCGCAACTCGAGGCGAGGCATATGGAAGAGAGCAAAGCCATGGAGGAACAGCTGCGAGATCAAATGGGCCGCAATGAAAGGCTTCAACGAAACATGGCTTTGCTACGACGACATCTGGCAGCAGCGCAAGAAGAGAACAGACGGCTTCAACAACAAAACCAAGAGAACCTCGAGGCGGCCATGGAGAACACCCCGGGAGCACCCATAGACCCGGTTAAATTTCAAGCTGTTCCCTCAGAAAACATACAACAAATCTTGGAAACTTATGCCAATCTTTTAGAAGCACATGATCAGCTTGCCGACCAGCTGAAGGACCTACAGAGACCCCAAGAGTCTACACCACACCGACAGGAACCTAAAGAAATGACCAACGCTGCTACTTCAACCGAACCTGAACACTCAACGACCAACGACGTACTGGAGTTACGGCAACAGATCGCAGAATTAAAATTGAAGTTGATGCAGTACGAACGACCTCCTTCCCCACCAGAGCAACCGTTAGAAGAAGAAGCAGTTACTATTCCAGTGGAGGAAGCATTCGACGACACCTACGAGCCTCAACCATTCCCAGGAGGACGCGTAACAGAAGAAGGTCAAGATACCTATGAGGAACCCCCATCGGCATGGATGAAACAGGTAGAGGAAATGGGGCAAACTCATCAGGAACGGATATCCACTCAGATGCTGGCAATGAAGGCCATTGAGGACACCATCCTTCACTCAGAGTACTTCAGGCACATTGCCCCTAGACGCCTTATCACTAGCTCAGAATTACAATACAAGCCCTATTTTGTATTGTTGGCCGACTACAATGCAGAAATCAAAAGGGTCACCAACAAGTGCCCAACATTTGCCACACAGTTCGAACCAGAAGATATACCAGAAGCGGCACGAAAAGGGGCCATATTCCAACCAACTTGGAGGCAGAAGTTACTCGAAACTTACCCAGAAATGCTTCGAACATGGGATCACGCCCCCATGCATTTGAAGTACAATCCGTGTTTTGGGCCAGTGCAAAGACGCAGATCATGGAAAGCTTTTGCCATCAAGGTTCAGAATAACGCAAACTGTAAAGAATGGCTCAATTACCCCGCCATCGCCCCCCCAACCGGTACTCCCACAGTGTCATACATGATTGCAACCATCAGACATTGGATACCACGCCTCCACCCTATGCCAGATGTGGCTGCCCAGATGATGCTCAAGATCTTCGATATGATGCAGGTCGTACTCAAAACTTTTCGCAATGTATGCCGTATTCAACCTCCTATTCCCAGGTTTATTAATGGTAACTACGACCTGCTATATGATATGAGCACAACCCCGAGCATACGAGTGGCTTACGCATGGCATGCACGCATAAGATATCTCCCTACCTGCTACAAGCAAACATTCGACGATATGTTCACCACGGGGTTTTGGGAAGCACATTCAGAGGTATTCGCGCCACGGCCTACGCATTTACTCCATCTCTTTGCATGCGAGCAAACAATGCATTCCGAGCTTTACACGATGCCACGACCTGACATGCCTGGTATAGTTGATTGGGAGGCTTTGCAACGAGACCTAATCAGAGGTTTAAGAATCAAAGAACAAGAATTGGCAACCGACCTCCTGCAAAAATACATTGATCAAACGGTGGAAAAGAGGTCTGTCAGAGGCGACAGACCCTAGGGGGGGGAGAGTGTTGACAGGATGCGGGAAGAAGCAAGTATGGACACACATGCAGATCTAGCACTGAGGCAACCCTTCATTTTTTTCAAAAAACCCTCACATCATTTTAAAGTGATTCTCATCACTACAAACCCTTGTAAATATCATTTCACCTTTTTGTAGCTCCATTTTGTACAAGCCGAGGAGTCCTCGAGCTTGGGGAGCCTTAGATGTAGTCGCCTGTCAATTTTCATAATTTTTAGATCTCGTTTGGGCCCTCAAACAAGCCCCGGGACCTAATTTTTAACTAGGCCGGACAGGGCCAAAGCTAGTCAAAAACTATAAATAGAGCTAGAGAGCTCATTTTTGGGGTAGCTTCTTGTAGTTTGAGCTTGTATGAGAACTTTCTTGGAATAGAAGTGATTCCATTGTCTTACTCTCTTTGTTCTTGCCGTGTGTGCGCGTGTGTGTGTATGTGTGTGCATGCTTGTGTGCTTCTCACTCACGCACTTGTGCTGCCACTTGCTCGAGGTCTTCATACCATCCTCACGTCTTCCCGGATTGACATTAAAGGAGGTGCTACTCATCACTGAGCTACAGGAGGCACCCAATTGGGACTAGGAGGTGGAGTCATCCTATCTCTGCCTCTGGGAGGTGAGTGCGCCCAACTTGAACTAGGAGGTGTAGATGCCCAACTTGAATTAAGAGGTGAAGACGCCCAGAGAGGTGAAGGCACCCTTTCTTATCTTGATATTTCCACATTTTCTAGAACCCATGGTGGAGGAGGTGTGGCCCAAATGCTTGCTCCTTCTTGTCCAGTTTGCTCTTCATCTTCTCCATTGTTATCTTTCTTGCTTTCCTCTATAGTTTGCTTTAGATGGAGAACAACTTGAGAAGTACCTAGGGCTTCACCCGTTCCTCCTTCCATTTGAAGTTGTATGATAAACATCACCTTATCTGGTCCAGCCGCCCATAAGGTGTCACTACCCAGTCATGTGCTGCTTTACTGTGGTGTAGCCATGGCCTTCCTATCAAGAGGGGAAATCCTCCCTTCACCTTTGGGAGTGTTATTACCACGAAATCCAACACAAATTTTAGCTTATGAATGACAACTTTGACCTTTTCCACTATGCCTAGTGGGCTTACCTTGCTTTTTGGTTGGTTTTAAATTTAGCAACATCATTGTGTATTCAAGCATCATATTAAATCCGATCCCCCATCAATTATTACTCCTACCAAGGGAGTTCCCTTGATACTTATAGTTAATCTAGGGCTCTTGTAATCAATAAGAGGTGCCATCCTAGATGGTTCCGAGCAATAAGTTGAGGGTATAGGTATTTGTTGAGAAATTAGAGAAGTGAAGCCTTGCCCACCACTTAATATGGTGCCAAGTTCTAACCCATTTATGGCAGCCATTACCTCATAGCTAAGAAGTTATATAGAGATACCTGTTGGTAGGTGTTTTGCAAGACTAGAACTACAGTGACAAAACCTTCTTGATTGTTCCTTGAAGTAGCTCCATTCTGAAGCTACCTTAGGTCCTCCTTAGGGACTGCATAGGCCTTGTCGATAACGTGTTTGAGAGTATCTTCATTTCTTCTTACTCTTCCTGATGAGATTGACTCCTTGTCCTGCCATAGCGTTATTAAGAAAAGTGTCTTGAGGTAAAGTCTTTTGGGTTTTAGCGTTGTCCTCTAATCCTTCTATTCTAGAAGCTAGGCTTGAGTCGGATAGACTTCTTCCATGTGTTAGGGAAGGGTCTAGCCTTGTTCTATGGTAGCTTTTGATTGGTGTCTTCTTAGGGCTTAACTGCTTCTCTTTGCTAGCTCTAGTGTGGGTCATGGACCATCTTGGGAACTATTTCCAAGAGAGGAAATAATGAGAGAGTGATTAGATGGGAGGAGGCAGCTCACCTTGATGGAGAAGCTTAATGGAAGAGGAAGTCACCCAAATGAAGGAGGTCGCCCAATTGGAGAAGCTTGATGAAAAACAGAGAAGGTTGCTAGGAGAAGGAGGAGTCATCGCCCAAGAAGAGGTTGCTCAGGAGGAGGAGTCGCCCAAGAAGCCAATGAAGTAGGTAGTCTCCTTGAGTTTTAGTGGTGGAGAGGAGAAGCTTGAGAAGGGAGAGGTCGCCCACGCTTGGGAGAAGAGATCAAGACACCAACCAATGGATCAACTCCAAGCATATTGACCCCAACATCATCATTACCTATGAAGAATGGAATATTTTACAAAGCAGATTCTTGCTTGGGACCGCTCTAAAGTCCATCTTCTCATGGGGTAGGACTCACTGTGCCCGTTGGGTCTCAGATGGCACAGATGGCACATGGCTATTTGGCACCCTCTCATAGAAATTAAAAAGTCCATCCTCTTATGGTAAATTCTTCATTGAGGAATCTGGGCCAACCTAAAGGCTAGCAAAATTTGTGGGGCGTCTCCCTAGTGCAAGCGCTATGGCCGGTCCATTGAAGATGTTGATCACAACTTCTTTACTTGTTCCAACTCCAACAGGCTCTAGTAGATTGTCAGAAAGAAAATTAGAATTCAGAAGCATATCAGTTGGAAACAAGCTCTACTGGGAGAAGCAATTGGCTGCTCAACAACTCTCTAGAATGCCATGAGAGGGGAGGTCCTCTGGAAGATATGGTAGGAAAGATGTGCTTATAACTTTGGCAACTCCCCCAAAGAGTGGTCGATTTGATAAATCGTTGTTCCTCCTCGATAAAAGAATCACCAACTATAAGAAATCCCCCCCCCCCCCCCCCCCCCCCCCTTCAAGCATCATAAAGTGCTCCTTCTGATCAACAACAAGCTTAATTAACCCAAGTGGGCCTTGCATGAGGGTGATGAGAGGGTGATTAACCTTCTTTGTAATGCCATCTAACCTCTGTATGATCTACCCTTGCTCTGTGGTACTTGGGGGGTCCCGTGGGCACTAGTCCCCTTCACTTAAACTTTTATTCTTCTTTTATTTAATACAAGTCTAGGAGAGTAGGCTAAGGCCAAACTTCCTTTATATTAAATAAAGGTATGAGTATTTTCTACTATTTGCTACTATGAATCATCTTCTCATGAGCATTGTATGTCTACAATAGACTTGAATCTTTGGTACTTTGATACTGGTGAAACCAACCATATAACCATGTAACACAATTTCTTCACTTGAATTGAGCATGCCCTTGCTGTAAGGGGAGTTGCAAAGATCATTCTAATTATGATTGATGGTAGGCCTTTAGATTTCGAGATGCCTTATATGTGCCAAGGATCAAGAAAAAATTGTTATTAATTTGGGTAGTAACCAACATTGTCTTGGTTGTCAAATTGATTGATGACAGATGTACAATTCATGATCTCCCAAATGATGATGTTATTATTTCTTCTATCATTTTATGTCATGGGATGTATGAGCTCATGGACTAAGCAAAATTTAAGAATGATAGAAATTTGAAATGGTGTCCTCTCTGGCCAAATTGAGGCACCATCAAAACATGTCTTTGAAGGCTGAATTTTGGGTGAATGCAACATTCCTCCTTCCCAAAAGATGGTTAAGTTAGAGCTATATATAAACAGTAGCTTGTTCATAGTGATGTATGTGGCCCTATGCAGACACCTTCATTTGAGAATTACCTATATTTGTGACTTTCATTGATGAATTTTCTAAGCATGCATGGGTTTATTCAATGAAACAAAGTCAGAAGTGTTTATATGCTTAAAAAAATTCATGTTTATGATTGAAAAATCTGTTAGAATGTAAAGAGGGTACCCTCTGCTCTGATTGAGGGGAGGAATATATGTCGTTCTGAGTTTAATGTATTTTTGATTGAGCATGGGATAACAATTCAGTGTACAATGGTGTATACACCTCAACAAAATGTAGTTGCTAAAAGGAAGAATATGTCTCTCATGGAAATGGGGAGGTGTATGGTCAAAAGTTAGGCTTTACCATGTCACTCAATTTGAGGTTTGGAATGTTCAGAGGTTATCTTTTACTTATCTACATGTCTTTGGTTTTTTGACATATGCATTAGTGCTTGAACAACAATGTAGCAAATTGGATGATAAAGTAGTGATTTTTTTTTTGGTACAATAATGAAAGAAAAGGCTCTCTGTATCATCCACATATTAAACACATTTTGGCTAGCCTTAATGTTTTTGTGGGAGATGCAATACAACCCTTAGTTTCATGTACCAAGGAGACATCAATTAGCTCAAAGGATTATAGGAGAAAAATCAGGTGCTAATCTAAGTGAGGCAATTTCTCAGCCTTTACAAGTTTCAAATAATGATGTAGATCATTCCATTTTTATGTAGATTTAAATGATGCACTTGATGGTGAGAGGGTTGAATTAGAAGAGGCAAAAACTATGCCTAAACGGCTGGTGTAGACTTTGAGGGATAACAAATTAGATGCACCTTTGTCATATTATACTTGTTTAGGTTCTCATGGTGCTTCCTTCACATTACATTGTTATGCAATGACTTTCTCTAGTCTTTGCGATGAGAATCAAACTTTTTCTTTTGATGAAGCACAAAATTCAAATAATTGGATGGCTGCTATGGAATTGGAATATGATGCTATTATGAAGAATGGTGCTTAATTTTTATGTGTTTTTCCTCCAGGCAGAAAGGCCATTGGCACTAAATGGGTATAGAAGTTGAAATGTAAGCTTGATGGAGAAATTGATAGGTATAAGGCTAGGCTTGTTGCCAAAGGTTATTCTCAAGAGAGAGGCATTGATTTTGACAAGAACTTTGTTTCTGTAAGACAATAGTTACGCAATATAACACAGGAGCAATAACAGAGAAGATAACAGATATAGGAGAATCTCAACAATTTTCTACTAGCAGCAAGTACAAAGATGATGGCGTTGTCCACCCGTGCGCTCTCAAGGTAGAGCTTAAATGGTGATCTAGACAACTCTAGATAGGGAGATACAAGGTAGAGGTATGCTGGCTCAACTCAATGTCTTAGGTAGTGCAGAAGTCATGTATATATAGGATCATGGGTGGCCTGCCATGGACGGCTATACATGGGCGGTAGAGCGTGGGCGGCCACCGCCCGCGTAATTGCCATACACGGCTTAGACTGGTTGAACCGACCTAACAAATATAAATGATTTCTGACTCCGACAAGGAATATTCCATGGAATATTCCCTTTACTGTCGCGCCGGGGGTGCTGCCCCCGGACCCCCACCAGGGGGCCCGCTGGCCCCCTGGGACCCCCCAGCCAGGGGGCCCGCTGGCCCCCTTGGACCCCCCAGCCGGGGCTGCTCACCGCTGCCCCGGACCCCACAATTGGGGACCTTGATAACTCCCTTTCCTTATAATATCTTACATGGTCCAATATGACCTTCATCCAACATTCAAGTTGGGATTCCCATCAATTGGGTAATGCATGCTTGGCTTCTCCTCATAAAGGGGGCCTTACAAAATGTGCATACAATCATGAGGGGTAGACATTGATCATATACTAACACCCCCCCTCAATGTTTACCGATGATAAATCAAGTAGGTCTCGGTCCTATGCCCATCTGTTGAAGATGCTTGTTGAGCTGCTCTCTTCCAAGTGCTTTAGTGAATATGTCAGCACAATTTGCCTCTGTTGGGCAATATTCTAGCTCCACAATTTCATCTTCAATTAGCTCACGAATGTAATGGTACTGTACTTCTATGTGCTTGGTGCGAGCATGAAATACTGGGTTCTTTGCAATAGCCATACAACTTTGATTATCACACTTGAGTACAGTTGGCATATTTGATGGAAAGCCAAGATCTGCAAGAATTCTCCAATAACCAGACTGCCTCACAAGAAGCAAAACAAGCTGCTTTGTACTCTGCTTCAGTGGAGGAGAGTGCGAGAGTTGGTTGCTTCCTACTTACCCAAGAAAATATTCCTGAACCAAGTGAGAAACAATATCCAGAAACTGATTTTCTAGAATCACAATCTCCAGCCCAATCTGAATCACAATATCCTTGGAGTGTATCACCTGTGGTATACAAAATACCAAAATCCAAGGTTCCTGCAATGTACCTTAGAATTCGCATTCCAGCATTCCAGTGACTCTCCTTAGGTTTGTTGGAAAACCTGCTTAACACTCCAACAGCATAGCAAATGTCTGGTCTAGTGTTGCACAGAAAAATAAGACTTCCAACGAGCTTCCTATACTTCTTAGCATCTACATCAGGCATGTTATCATCCATAGATAGCTTATGATTTACCTCCATAGGTGTGCTAGTTGGTTTGCAGTCCATCATTCCAAATGCCTTGAGAATTTCTTTGGAATATTTTTGTTGTGAGATGAAAATGCCATCCTTCCTTTGCCATACTTCAATTCCCAGACAAAAATGGAGTAGACCTAAGTCTGTCATTTCAAACTCAGTTCCCAAGCTGATCCGAGTTTGATTGATGAGTTCCTGATGATCTCCTGTAATGATCAAATCATCTACATATACAATGACAACAACTAGCTTGCTATCCCTTTTCGTTACATACAAGTTAGCATCAGAAGTACTTCTTTCAAAACCCATATTTTTGAAAAAATGATCTATTCGTTGGTACCAAGCCCGTGGAGCTTGCTTAAGTCCATACAAAGCTTTCTTCAACCTGCAAACTTTATTTTCTGAATTGGGCACCTCAAAACCTGGTGGTTGAGATACATATACCTCCTCCTTGAGGTGACCATTCAAAAATGCAGATTTGACATCCATCTGGAAAATAGGCCAAGACTTTTGTGCAGCTACAGCAAGTACCGTCCGAATAGTTGTCATGCGTGCTGTTGGTGCAAAAGTTTCTTGAACATCAAATCCTTCAATCTGTGAAAAACCCTGTGCAACTAATCGTGCCTTATACTTTTCTAATGTTCCATCAGCTTTATACTTAGCTTTCCAAATCCATTTAGTACCTATTACCTTCTTCTTTGGCGGCAAGTCGACTAGATCCCATGTATCATTTTTGAGTATACTATCATACTCAGACTGCATTGCCGCTCTCCAATCTGGATCATCAATGGCTTCTTCAATGGTGGTAGGTTCCTTTATCGAACCCATGATATCTGCCGTTAGAGCCATGTTAACAATGTGTTCTGAGGCTCTTCTTTGCTCCTCTATTCTCTTTGATCTTCGTAATCCATCCGATGATGATTCTGGTACATCTACATGTGGATTAAGATCATCAAAGAGCTGTTGTGCCCACTTCGGTAGTGGCTTACGCTGTGCAGCTACAACTGGTTGGCTTTTTATTGAGGAAATTTCTCCATCAGATGTTTCCTCCTCCTCAACTTTAACCTGTCTTTTGATAGGCACAAGGTGAGATATTTCTCCGCTTGATGAGATAGTAGATTTACCTTTATCTTCTACTAAGTGTGGTCGTTCATCAAACACCACATCTCGGCTGACAAAAATCTTCCTTGCCTCAGGATCCCATAACCTGTATGCTTTAGACTCTTCACTATATCCTAGGAAGACACACTTTTTGCTTTTTGAATCCAACTTTGATCTTGTTGAATCAGGAATATGTGCATAACAGAAACAACCAAAAATTCTGAAATGCAAAACTGAAGGCTTTTTACCAGAATATGCTTCTTGAGGAGTCATCCCCTTCAGTGCTTTTGTGTAGCTTCGATTGAGGATGTAGACTGCTGTATTGACTGCTTCTGCCCAGAATGAATCAGGCATGTCTTGAGCCTTCAACATACAACGAGGCATTTCAACTACTGTCCTGTTCCTGCGCTCAACAACGCCATTTTGTTGGGGTGTATGAGCTGTGGTAAGTTGCCTTTTCACACCATGCTCCTTACAGTAATTGTTGAATTCTGTTGACAAGAATTCACCTCCTCTATCTGTTCTAAATTTCTTCAATTTCCTTCCTGATTCATTTTCTACATACTTATGCCACGTTTTAAATTTTTCAAAAGCATCAGCCTTCTCTCGAATGAAATAAACCCACATCTTTCTACTATAATCGTCGACTAACAGCAAGAAGTAGAAAGATCCTCCTAAAGCAGGTGTAGACATTGTACCGCAGAGATCAGCATGTACCAACTCTAGAGGAGCTTGAGATCGATTGCTGGTCTCTCTTGGAAATGCCTTTCGTTGTTGCTTGCCCATCATACAAGCTTCACAAGGTTCCTGCAACTCTGAAAATGCAGGCATATGAGCAACCATCCCTGTTCGTTGCATCTCCTTCAAAACTGCAAATCCGAGATGCCCAAATCGTCGGTGCCATAACCTGCTTACATCTTTATCTTCTGTAGCAGTTAAAGCACTTAACTCATACAAGTTATCCCATCGTATGCCTTTACCTACAACATTACCTGATGAATCCATGATTTTCGCACCACTCTTATTGAAGTGAACTTCGAGTCCACGATCTGTTATTGCAGAAACTGACAACAAATTTCTTTTGAGTGTAGGTACATAGAGAACATCGGATAACTTTTTCTCAACACCTGGAGAAGTGATAAAAGAGATGGTTCCAGTTCCTTCAGCTAGACACTTGGAGTCATTTCCCACCACTACATTGATGGATTCCCGCAGAGGCACTAGGGAACTATACCAATCCTTTTTACTAGTCATATGGCGAGAAGCTCCACTACCTAAAATCCATGGCTCATCAACACAAGCTTGAGCAGATGAACATACCTCTTCAATAGCTACCCAAAGTTCCAGCTCTGTGTTGTTTGCAGACTCTTTGTTCTTCCATGATGATTTTACAGTCCCATTCCGTTCATCAGCTTGCTTCTTTCTGCAATCCTTGATGGCATGGCCTTTCTTTTCACAATAGAAGCAACTTCCTGTGAACTTTTTCTTCTTTGGCTTCTTCTTTGATCCCTCTGAAGAGCCTTTACCTTTTGCATTTGCTGAGAATGCAGCATCAGTTGTACTTTGCCGATTCTTCAGCCGCATCTCTTCTTCTAAAAGCATGGCACAAAACTCTTCAAATGTAAGAGGAGTTGGCCTTACCTGAGTGTTAAGGGCTGTTACTAATCCATCATACTTTGCTGGAAGAACACGTACAGATCTTCGAGCCAGCTCTTCTGGTGTTATAACAACACCAACTGCAGCCAATTGATCTTGAAGATGCTTTATCCGTTTGATAAAATCTTCAGCCTTTTCAGAATCAGAATGTTTTTCATTTGCCAACTGATTTTCTAAATTCTGTATCCTAGTGTGGTTCTTGGTCTCATATTGTCGAGAAAATATGCCCCAAGCCTCATGTGCTTTAGTAGTATGTTGAACTAAAGTAAGCACAGAATCACTTACACTAGTGACAATCGCACATAATGCATCAGCATTCCGCCTCTTCCAAGCTCGTAGAAGATCTGGATCTGGCTGAATCATCAATCTTGAATTTGTTGGATCTTCAACTGGTATAGGCTCTGGATCCAATCCCATCGGTCCCATGATAGTGTCAAGTAATTCATAGGAGTCCAAAATTGCAGAAATTTTGAACTTCCAGAGTGTATAGTTGGTTCCATCCAGCTTCCCTTCAGTGAATGCAGGTGGACGAATTCGAATAGGTGCAGCATTAACATTAGCTGAAGCACCAAGACTACTGTTCGATGATGAAGCCATCATGTAATCACTCGAATAATCTACTGATATTCTAGTCTGCTAGTAGGCTAAAATAATGATACTTCTCAAGCTATTCGAACCTTACAGCTCTGATACCATGTAAGACAATAGTTACGCAATATAACACAGGAGCAATAACAGAGAAGATAACAGATATAGGAGAATCTCAACAATTTTCTACTAGCAGCAAGTACAAAGATGATGGCGTTGTCCACCCGTGCGCTCTCAAGGTAGAGCTTAAATGGTGATCTAGACAACTCTAGATAGGGAGATACAAGGTAGAGGTATGCTGGCTCAACTCAATGTCTTAGGTAGTGCAGAAGTCATGTATATATAGGATCATGGGTGGCCTGCCATGGACGGCTATACATGGGCGGTAGAGCGTGGGCGGCCACCGCCCGCGTAATTGCCATACACGGCTTAGACTGGTTGAACCGACCTAACAAATATAAATGATTTCTGACTCCGATAGGGAATATTCCATGGAATATTCCCTTTACCGTCGTGCCGGGGGTGCTGCCCCCGGACCCCCACCAGGGGGCCCGCTGGCCCCCTGGGACCCCCCAGCCAGGGGGCCCGCTGGCCCCCTTGGACCCCCCAGCCGGGGCTGCTCACCGCTGCCCCGGACCCCACAATTGGGGACCTTGATAACTCCCTTTCCTTATAATATCTTACATGGTCCAATATGACCTTCATCCAACATTCAAGTTGGGATTCCCATCAATTGGGTAATGCATGCTTGGCTTCTCCTCATAAAGGGGGCCTTACAAAATGTGCATACAATCATGAGGGGTAGACATTGATCATATACTAACAGTTTCCACATGATGAATGACCACCATTCATAGCCTTTGTGCACTTGGAACTCATCATGGTTGGAATTCACACTAGTTGGAAATTAAAATTGCATTTATTAATGGTTACTTACATGACGACATGTATGTATTTCAGCCCCATGGTTTTGTGCAAAGAGGGCATGAAAAAAAAGTATGCATGTAGAAAAAGGAATTATATGGTTTGAAGCAAGCACCTTGTGCTTGCTATGAGAAGATACATGCCTACTTTCTAGCACATGATTTTGAGAATAGTCCAACTAAGATTACCTTATATTTTAAATGTGTACGTGATGTGCTTATTATTGTTGTTGTATATTTTGATGATATGTTGCTCATTGGTCCTAATGAGAAGCATAATGTTGAATTTAAGACTGATTTGGATGCCTCTTTTGAAATGTTATATTTGGGCATTTTCATCATTTCTTTGAGCACTTGGTCTATGGAAGTTGATGGGGGATTAGATTTGTGTCAAACAAAATATATTGGCACATTATTTCAATGTTTTTTCCTTGATTGCAATCCTACTACCACTTCCATGGAAATAGGTTTATGATTGATTTTTCATGATGCTAGAGATGCATTTGATGTTGTTCACTATAAGTAGGTTATTGGATGCTTGATTTACTTATTCATATCTCGGCTTGATATTTAGTTTGATATATCTTAGATAAGTAGGTTAGGCATTGTCTAGGTATCAAGCATTGGCATGCGGTTAAATGAATAATTTGCTACTTGAGTGATACCCCATTGCTAAGATTGTTTTATCCTAAGGTGTGATCTAATTCCATATTTACATGCTTTTGAATTTAAGACTGATTTGGATGCCTCTTTTGAAATGTTATATTTGGGCATTTTCATCATTTCTTTGAGCACTTGGTCTATGGAAGTTGATGGGGGATTAGATTTGTGTCAAACAAAATATATTGGCACATTATTTCAATGTTTTTTCCTTGATTGCAGTCCTACTACCACTTCCATGGAAATAGGTTTATGATTGATTCTTCATGATGCTAGAGATGCATTTGATGTTGTTCACTATAAGTAGGTTATTGGATGCTTGATTTACTTATTCATATCTCGGCTTGATATTTAGTTTGATATATCTTAGATAAGTAGGTTAGGCATTGTCTAGGTATCAAGCATTGGCATGCGGTTAAATGAATCATTTGCTACTTGAGTGATACCCCATTGCTAAGATTGTTTTATCCTAAGGTGTGATCTAATTCCATATTTACATGCTTTTTTTGACTTAGACTAGGTTTGTTGCTAGGATTGTCATGTGTCTAGGAATTGTTTTTGCTTCGTGCTTGGTAGCTCATGTGTATCTTCTTTGAGCAAAAAGAAGCAACCTATTGTGGCCACTTCTAGTTGTGGGACAGAGTATAAGGAAACTTTGATAGTGACTACTGAGTGTGTGGGCTTAGATGCCTTTTAGCTGATTTGAGTGTTGGTCAGTCTCCTCCCACCACCATCTTTATTGATATTTAGAGCACACTGGAAGTTGTGAGGAACCATGTGTTCCATGCTAGCACAAAGCACATTCAGGTTCACTATTATTATATCAGGGAGAGATTCTCTACTAGAAAGATTATTTTAGCTTATGTCCCCACATAGGATAATGTGGAATACCTTATTAGAAAGGCTCTGCCTAGGAAGGTTTAAAGCTTTTCTCAAAACTTTGGTCTTAATTCCTTTTGTGGATTGATTTCTTTCCACATAGCTTGGAACTTCCTTATACATGAGTGCAAGCTCCTTGTTCATTGGATCACTCCCAGGGGGGAATTGTTGATATATTTCAGTATTGATGTGTGTGAACACACTTAGGACCACCAAGGTAGTTTTTCCCTCTTTACGAGGTCTTTCCACTGGCTTGTATATACGACTATAACCCGAACGGGTTAGTTATCTTTGCACATTGACTTTGAAATACATTTAATATTGTGTTGTGATCCAAGCTTCTTTATCTTTCTTGTGTTGTTTGTGTGTTTTTGCAAACCTCAAATTCCACCAAGAGATAAGTGACATGTCAAAAAAAAGAAAGTTAGCACAAAATGACTTCCAATTGCAAGAAAAATCCAAGAAAACTTAGC
>CM035429.1:77946739-77954239 GCA_020310875.1 Ceratopteris richardii
ATGTATATGTATATGTACATGTATATTGTTACCTCATGAAACCGTTAATTTTATTGCACTAAAATGTTTCATTTGGCGGAGAAATATAATTGATTACAGGAATTTAGAGAATTTATGGATGGTTTCGGGGAACGCACTGCAGGAGAGGAAGTTCAAGAAGTGGATATTATTTCTGCTATTGATATTTGGGGAACGTGAAGTCTCGGGTTCAGGCTGTTTTTTTTTCGGAGATAATTGCCTCAATATCGGATCTGAAATTTGCAAGAGAGGATCGCCACATTGGCCGCCCTTGTCGATGAGGGATATGTGGAGGTGATCGCAAGGAAAAAAAGGGGGTTTTTTAGAGGTATGCAGGGATGGAAGGGGAAAGAAGGGTTTGTTTTTGTGTAGGTGGGGGGGGTATCTTCTGTTGCGGGCCTTGTGTGTTCTGGGAGGGTGTGCGGAGGGCGTCCAAGGGTCCTCTTGCTTATTCGGCTGGGGGCGCATTCTTGAGCAACTGAAGAAGGGGAAACAGGGGAAATGAGGCAGGCGAAAGAGGAGAGTTAGGGAGAATCGTGGCAGAAGAAGGAAGATAGGAGGGAATCGGCTCGTGTTTCCTCTAAACTTCGATACATACGGAAGGGCAACAGGGGGTCGTCATCCTTCAACAATAAAGAGGAGGCTACGTTTTGAGATAGGATTGCCTGCAGAAATAGGGGAGAAAAGATATGTGTGTGGAATTGAGACGCTGCGTATACAGATTTTGAAGAAGAAGAAACATAAGGTTGAGATCATCAAGTGTTTTTCACTCTTCTTAGATTCATCGATCTATTTGATCGTGCGCCATCCAACGTGAGTTTGCTACTTGAATAAAATTATGCAATCATTGTGGTATGGGTAGACTCGAACAAGCTTGGAATAACCAGGATTTTTCTGAGAGGTTCTTGGACGACAGACGGGAGGATGTGATAATAGCTCTGCCAAAACTATTTACAAGCGTCCAGTACTCTTCAGAGTTATGGGCTAAGGAGGAGAGGATTTTTTTTTTCTCTCTCTGTCAGGATAGTGAGGAAGTTCAGCAAGGTTTTTACATAAGGAAGCTTGCCAGGAACAACTCGGTGGTCACTCAAAAAATTCATATATAAAAAACAAAATACTAAAGGGCCAGTTCGAGGGGAAGTCTCTGACATCTAAGCGGAGAGAAGGGGATTTGCATGTTCGGGTTTTCTTCAGTTCGGTGCAGGCATGTGAAGAAAAGTAAGGATGCCAAGGAAGGCAAGAGATCTGCTACAGGATAAAAAGGGATCACATCTGTAGAAGAAGGGCACAGAAACCTACTTCTGCTTGAGCGCCATTCAATGCTCACCTGAAGGAATCAAGAAAGAATTGGACCTGCTCGGATCATTACCTCTGAATTGGTTGTGACAAGCTCATATAGAAAGGAAGAGACATCTTTGCGGTAGGAAAACTAAAGGTTCCATGGGTTGCTGTTGTTCACCAGGTTTTTTTTTGAAGGAAGTTTCAAGACTGAGGCTAATAAAGTCTCCAAACTAAAGGGGACTCCCAAGTATCGCTGGCATTCGCTTTGAGGATCAAACTTGATGACAGTAAGAAGTGTTGGTTTATTACTTCCACAATGTTTGTTAAAGACTATTTAAATCCAGATTTGTAAGCTATCTGCATCACTCATAATGTTTGACCACCGTTTCCCTTCTGTTTCATAAACAGTCACTTGTGAGCATAAGTTTGGCATGTTAATGTCAACTTTGCTTTTCTTTTCTTAGCTTTGCTTTTCTTTTATTTCCTGTTACCATATCGAATGGAAATGAGTGGGGTTTCTAGAGCGAGCTCGCTTTTAGATAACTAAACAAGATAAAAAGAATGACAAGCACTCCTAAAAACCTCTATCTCTTTACGCACGTAAGAATATGTTTAAGCATGAGATTTTGTATATGCGTTTTGGTATCCCTCTAAATAAATAAAATTTCAAATAGAAAAAATTAAAACGATTACTTTATCCTAGTTCAAACATAGCGAGTGAAAGTGAAGAAGCATGAATGCGCATGTGGGTGTGTGAGTGCATGTGTGTTTGAGTGTAAGAGAAGTGTGAGTGAGAGAGAAAAGAAGGGCAGGAGCAAAGAGTAGGCGCACATGAGTGAGTGAGAGGAAGGAGTTAAAAGTAAGAGGAAGGGTACGAAGAAATTAGAGTATAATTGAACACTAGTGAATAACTGGAGGAAGGATAAGCGGTATAATATTGCGTGATTCGAACAAAGCATAAGCTAAGTATGTATTTTTCCCTTGGATTAAAAAGTAAACATTTTGGTGCGTCTGCCGGGAATATATGAGCTAGTACATAGACATAGGAAGAATCCATTGCGAGATAATTGTGGGCTCTAGGTAATCCAATTGGACCGATTGCGAGGGGTTTGAGCAAAATAAATTCTCGTATAATCACTTTTTCCTTGGGCATCAAGACTATATTCATTTTGGTGCGTTTGCCGGGAATTGGCTTAGCACATCTCATAGAGAGTGCTACGAGTTCGCTTGGTGCCCCAATCGTGTGGCACAGCCAAGTCGATCCCAAATTTGCTTTGACCTTCATTAAAGAAATGGCCCAACAAAAGCCAGCATGTGGTTTGGAGAATGCCAATATGAGGCAACCGAATTTTGGACAAAATAGGAGATGGATAGATTCTCGTCCAACCATGAGACATCATGTGAACCGAGGGTGGCGATTTGGCCCGATATCAAATTATGTGAGATGCTGGTGTTGCGAGCAGATTGGGCATATAGCCAAATATTGCCCTCGTGTATGCTCCCCGTTGGATTTTGTCCCCACATGTGCGGAGTGCGGGAAAAAGAGACTATGCGAGCACGTGTGTGGCTCAAAAGAGGTGACTGGCGTAAAGGTCACAATGAATCAATCTGATAGGTGTTTATCCTCTTTGTATGTGGAAGTTGACAAGGGTGGAGTTACTTCGTCAACGGAGACTGCGAGAGCAAGTGAAAGCAAGGACACTCGATCTCATGATCGAGACTTGATAGAACTTGTGAAGAGCTTGGAATGTCAAGTCAATTGGTTGCATGTGGAGCGAGATAACGAGAGGATCAAAATAGCGAAATTAGAGGAAAATCAAGAGAAAATGGCCGAGGTCCTAGGAACTTGGGAAAAGCAAGTACGAATGTTGAAAAATGAAAACAAGGAGTGGAAAAGAGTAAACAAAAGCTGGAGGCAGAATCTTGTGAAGCCCGAGAGTGAAAATGTGGTCTGGGACTTGAGATCCGGTTTGATGGTAGCCGACTGCTTTGGAGTTGCGATCGAAGAAGAGCTCTCCAGAGACGAGGATGACCTAATGAGGAGAGTCGAGGGAATGGAGCATGAAATCGAGAAGGTACAAAGCATAATCTGTCGATACAGTGATCAAGCGGGTAAGGCATGTGACGAGTTCCACCTGGAGTTAGAAAGAATGAAAAGTGCCCAAGCGGAGAGTGATGAGAAAGTGAGACGGGTAGAGAAAGAGAATGCAAGGCTGAGTAGCAAGCTCAGTAGGTGGATGAATCAGAAAGACGATGAGACCCGAGAACAAGTGGAGGATCCGAGAGCGAGGAAAATGGAGGAAGAGCTGAAAGTGGTGTTGGATAGGTTGGATGCGCTCGGAACAGAGTTAGAAAGGACGAAGAATGAATTGTCGAAGAAGGTAGATGACGTGGATGAAGAAAATATGAGTAGAATCTGGGAGGAGAGGTCGATTCGAGAAGAGGTTGAAAAGTTGTCTGGCCAAGTCGGCAGGAGCGAGGAGGTTCCTTTGGAAATAGAAAGAAAGATGAGCCATTTAGAAGAGGAGAAGAAGAAAATGTGGGTTCGGTTCCATCAAGTGGATGATGAGATTTTTCGACTCCAAGGCAGTGATGAGCGAAAAGAAGAAGGGATAAGGGATTTAGCTTTGAAGCTCGAGGCATTAAGAGGTGTAGTAATGAATGGTGGCCTTCCAGACCGTATCGCCTGGCTAGAGGACAATATCAGCAAGCTGTCGAATCATGTGGAATCTCTGCGAGGCAGAGGTTGGAGATGAAAAAATAGACGAGGCAATGGATGTTGGTGAGGACGGCTGTAGTTTGATTAGGGTTTGCTTTGCGGATTACGAGTCTGAGATGTGAGGACGGATGGACCAAGTCTGTTGTACGCTTAGGACTGAAGTGACACTTTCAGAGGTTTCAGGTCGACAAAGTGGTTAGTATGTGCGGGTTTTGCGAGGACGGGTTGACCATGGCATTAGTGGCTGGATTTTGGCTTAAGTGGCAGCAGAGAGGAGATATGTCTCATTGGGATGTCCACGAGGGGATATATGTGTGTGTGTCGTGATTGGTTGGGTTGGGAAAAAGTCCTTTCTTTTGTCTCCTAATTCTCGATATGCAGGAATAAAAAATAAATAAATGAAAAATATATGTTGGTGTATGTGTGAGTGTGGCTACGCGCCTATGTGGGCCGATAGGTGGGTGGACCCACTTTGGCCGGGTGGTCAAAGCCACGAACCGACGTCGGTTTCGCATAGGGCTAGCTGTCTGTGTGTCGCGCGCTGTGTTGGGTTGGTAGATGGGTGGAACAAACTCGATCGGGTGGTCGAGTCCACGAGTCGCATCCAGCTTCGGCGTAGGCCGGCAAGTGTGAGTAAATATGTGAAAAAAAAATGATGAAAAAAGAGAGAAAAAATGTGGAAAAAAATGAATGAGAAGAATTCCTCGCTCGAGGGGGGACATAAGAGAGGTGAGAGAGCATGATGCTCGGATGGGAATATATGTGTTTGTGTTGTGGGGATTTGGGTTATGTGTGGGCTCCCGATGAAACATGTCAAATTGAAGCTTAAGCTCGGCTAGGGTTTTGGTTGCGATGTGTCTATGGAAAGCTTGGACTTGAGGAATCCAATCGTGCTAGTTGCATTGTTTGTCTGCAAACCTTCCGGAAGTGTTCAGTTTGGCTCTTAGGTGGTGCAATGACTTGTGAAGTTTGGAATCGCGTCGACGATGAGTGATCTTGTTAGAGTGAGCTCGTGTTAGGCTTGAGTGGTCTTTGCCGTGTGTCCATCAATTTAGGAGTGGTGTGGTGGTGACCTAGCAATAGAGTCAATGACAAGAAAAGCGGGTAGTGGAAACCCTAGGTAGAAAGGGAATGAAAAATCGGCGAGAGAACTCAGCTAGAAACGAGAAAAAGAAATCAGGAAAGCGATCGTATGGCCAAGAAGAGTATCAAAAATAAAAGTGGGGAATGGTTTTGATTATATAAGCTGTGTGTGGAAAGTGTGTTGAGCATGCATGTGGAATAAAGATGTGTGACGTGTTGAATGAGTAGTCGAGAAGAGTGACGAGAGCGAATGTGGACATGTCTTCTGCTTGCATGTATGTATGTTGTGTGTGACGAGAATGCATGTGTGATGCGGGATCGTGATGTGTGTGTTGAGTATATATGTGTGATATGGATGATTGATATGGATGTTTCTCATTTTGGTAGTAGATGTGGTGTTTGATGAAAAATGATCTAATATGTTTGATGAGTTTGCAGACAGGTGGACATGGCGATGAAGATACATCAAGATGGACAAAGTTGGTAAGTGAATTGATTATATTTTGGTACTTACCGGTGATGGTATGAGGGTGATTGCAGGTGCTACATTGAGGAAGAAGAGAATAGGCATGCAAGGTAAAGATTTGTATTTGATTGAGTGATGAGCACAGGTTGGATGATTTGAGCGCAGGAACAATTTGGCTCGTCGAGGACGACTTCGCAAATAAGAAGAGGGGAGTATGTTAGCTCATGAAACCGTTAATTTTATTGCACTAACATGTTTCATTTGGCGGAGAAATATAATTGATTACAGGAATTTAGAGAATTTATGGATGGTTTCGGGGAACGCACTGCAGGAGAGGAAGTTCAAGAAGTGGATATTATTTCTGCTATTGATGTTTGGGGAACGTGAAGTCTCGGGTTCAGGCTCTTTTTTTTTCGGAGATAATTGCCTCAATATCGGATCTGAAATTTTCAAGAGAGGATCGCCACATTGGCCGCCCTTGTCGATGAGGGATATGTGGAGGTGATCGCAAGGAAAAAAAGGGGGTTTTTTAGAGGTATGCAGGGATGGAAGGGGAAAGAAGGGTTTGTTTTTGTGTAGCTGGGGGGCGGGGGGTATCTTCTGTTGCGGACCTTGTGTGTTCTGGGAGGGTGTGCGGAGGGCGTCCAAGGGTCCTCTTGCTTATTCGGCTGGGGGTGCATTCTTGAGCAACTGAAGAAGGGGAAATAGGGGAAATGAGGCAGGCGAAAGAGGAGAGTTAGGGAGAATCATGGCAGAAGAAGGAAGATAGGAGGGAATCGGCTCGCGTTTCCTCTAAACTTCGATACATACGGAAGGGCAACAGGGGGTCGTCATCCTTCAACAATAAAGAGGAGGCTACGTTTTGAGATAGGATTGCCTGCGGAAATAGGGGAGAAAAGATATGTGTGTGGAATTGAGACGCTGCGTATATAGATTTTGAAGAAGAAGAAACATAAGGTTGAGATCATCAAGTGTTTTTCACTCTTCTTAGATTCATCGATCTATTTGATCGTGCGCCATCCAACGTGAGTTTGCTACTTGAATAAAATTATGCAATCATTGTGGTATGGGTAGACTCGAACAAGCTTGGAATAACCAGGATTTTTCTGAGAGGTTCTTGGATGACAGACGGGAGGATGTGATAATAGCTCTGCCAAAACTATTTACAAGCATCCAGTACTCTTCAGAGTTATGGGCTAAGGAGGAGAGGATTTTTTTTTTTCTCTCTCTGTGAGGACAGTGAGGAAGTTCAGCAAGGTTTTTACATAAGGAAGCTTGCCAGGAACAGCTCAGTGGTCGCTCAAAGAATTCATATATAAAAAACAAAATACTAAAGGGCCAGTTCGAGGGGACGTCTCTGACATCTAAGCGGAGAGAAGGGGATTTGCATGTTCGGGTTTTCTTCAGTTCGGTGCAGGCATGTGAAGAAAAGTAAGGATGCCAAGGAAGGCAAGAGATCTGCTACAGGATAAAAAGGGATCACTTATGTAGAAGAAGGGCATAGAAACCTACTTCTGCTTGAGTGCCATTCAATGCTCACCTGAAGGAATCAAGAAAGAATTGGACCTGCTCGGATCATTACCTCTGAACTGGTTGTGACAAGCTCATATAGAAAGGAAGAGACATCTTTGCGGTAGGAAAACTAAAGGTTCCATGGGTTGCTGCTGTTCACCGGGTTTTTTTTTGAAGGAAGTTTCAAGACTGAGGCTAATAAAGTCTCCAAACTAAAGGGGACTCCCAAGTATCGCTGGCATTCGCTCTGAGGATCAAACTTGATGACAGTAAGAAGTGTTGGTTTATTACTTCCACAATGTTTGTTAAAGACTATTTAAATCCAGATTTGTAAGCTATCTGCATCACTCATAATGTTTGACCACCGTTTCCCTTCTGTTTCATAAACAGTCGCTTGTGAGCATAAGTTTGGCGTGTTAAT
>CM035429.1:77959239-78089239 GCA_020310875.1 Ceratopteris richardii
TTCCAATACTTGGTAGCCTAGTAATATTCTTGACTCATTCTTTGTATCCATGAACCTTTGTCAATTTAAGATGTGTTTACATATTTTGATAGTGATGTGTATGAAGACACTTAGGACATGCACGGCACTGCTTTCCCTTTTTGAGAGGTATTTCCCTTGGCTTGTAGGCAAACCTAAATGGGTTGCTTGTCTTGTACATTCATTTAGTAATACTCTTTGTGTGTTGTGCTCCAAGCGTCTTCTTCTTCCTTTTGTTGTTCACATGTTTTCACAATCAACAATTGGTATTAGATTAGGTCCCCAATGTCTTCATGGCATTGCCAACTCCCTTCTAGTTACAGTCTCAAAATCACACAAAAATTGGCGACCATAATTGGTGTCATAAATTTTAATTTGAGCTCATATTGGCATCTGAATGCACTATCCTAGATATTATAGGAAATTTCTTCCTTTTGTACAAAACATATATACTATTTTTGGTTTGCCAATACAAGTGGATCAAAGTCTACTACAAGTCTAGTAGATTTGGATTGGGTATTTTTTTTGCAATTTTCTTGAGAAACAATCAATTTTCTCTTCAAGGTATAATCATTGGCCATGGCTGAAGGAAATGATGTATCTCGTATGATGGTTATTGAGGATAAGTTGGATGGTTTAACTACCCTTGTGGGCATACACGATGCTTCGTGTATTGGTAGTAAAAGGCTTGTGCAATATTTTTTAGGGTATGGAAATGCATCCTTTTACACCTAAAAATCTTATGATAGTAGGTGATGCAAGTTGTGTCAAGGATGATGATCTTCAATTTTGTGGTCATACTTTGGTTCCTATTGCACCTACTATAGATCCACTTTGTTTGGATGGGAGAGATTCATAAACACATGCATTGATAGTTTTGACTGTCAAACATGCCCTTATCCCTGGCATTCACTCCTAAAAATCAACAAAAGATACTTGGGATACACTTACCAGAATATATTGGGAAAGAAATAAGAACCATGTTTCTTACCTTCAAAAACTATTAGAGAGTGAGCATATGGATGAAGGAGATTCAATAAACATTTTTCTAACAAAGATGAAGGATTTGAAAGAGAAGTTGATTTCTACTCATGAAATATTTCTAGATAGCTCAATTATGTAAATTATTCATAATGGTCTTCAAGATTGCTATCAAAGTTTTACTTGTATTGTTTATTTAGTGATGAAATGCATACGAATGCCTCAACCTTTGAGAAGTTAGTCTTTTTTTTTTTGCTATAGGAAGATCAATCCAAGAAAAACAGGTGAGTTATGTGTATTGTAGATCAAGCTATTTAGAAGGGAAAAGGTAAGTGGAGCATATCTACTAGTAGAAAATTTATGCTAATGCTACATAATCAAAGAAGAAAGATAAAAATGACATTGAAAGAAATAGTTTTTTAATTATTGTAAGGAAAATGATCATGTCATTAATAGTTGTCCCAAACTAGCTACAAAAGAGGGAAAGAAGAAAAGGGTAGGAATGGTTGCTAAAGAGGCCTCTACACCACAAATTGAGTATATTAACCATACCTAGAATGAAGAGTGGGTGTTTACTACTCATTGCAACTATGAACCACCTTCTCATGGGTAGTGTATGTTTATAGTAGACTATGATGTTTTGTATTTTGATAGTGGTGCAACCAAACATATTACCTTGTAGACTAGTTTCTTCACTTTACTGGAGGCTACCCCTTTAGAGAATACTATCACATGTGCAAACAAGTCATCTTGTTTTTCCATGAGAATTGGAAAGATTATTCTTACTACTATTGATGGTAGTACTCTCATATTGTCATATGATTTGTATGTGCCAGGGATCAAGAAAAATATGTTATTAGTTTCAACAAGAGGCAAAATTGGCTTGGTTGTTAAATTTGTTGATGAAAAATATATAGTTCATGATCTCTTGAATGGTGATAATATCATTTCTTCTAGAATTTTATGTCAGTTTTATATAGATCATATATGATGCAAAATCTAAAAATGATCATATGCAAAATTTTGAAATGATGTCCTCTTTTTCAAAATTTGAGGCACCTTCTAAGCATGTTATTGAGGACTATATTTTGTACAACATTTTTCCTGCCCCAAAGATGGTTCGATTGTTGGAGATAGACATCTGCGGAAGCACGCGAACAGCACAAGGAAGAAGAAGAAGAAGCTTGGAGCACAACACACAATACTGAATGTATTACTAGAGAATGTACAAAGATAAATAGCCCACTAGGGCAATAGGCGTATATACAAGGCGGGGGAAAAAACCTCCTAAAGAGGGAAAAAAGTGCCCCGACGGACCTAGTATGTTCACACACATCACTACCTAAATATATCAACAAATCCCCCCTGGGAGTGATGCGGTGAACAAGGAGCTTGCACTCATGTATAAGGAAGTGCCAAGCTATGTGGAAATCACTCCACAAAAGGAAGTAAGCCCAAAGCTTTGCGGAAAGCTTCAAACTTCTCCCTAGGCAGAGCCTTCGTGAAAAGGTCTGCAATGTTCTCCTGCATGGGCACATATGCCAAGTTGATCTCCCCAGTAGAGAACCGCTCCCTTACATAGTGATAATGCACCTCAATGTGCTTAGTGCGAGCATGGAACATAGGGTTCCTCGTAACTTCCAATGTGCTCTGACTGTCAGTGAAGATGGTGGTGGCAGAAGTCTACCCAAATCAGCCATAAGGCGTCTGAGCCACACACACTCAACAGTCATTGTGAAAGCTGCCCTATACTCAGCCTCACAAGTGGAAGTGGCCACAGTAGGCTGCTTCTTGCTCAACCAAGATATACATGAGCTACCAAGCATGAAGCAAAAACCACTAGTGGACATACAAGTGTCATACCAACCAACCCAATCAGAGTAAAAAAAAGCATGCAAAGCTGGTGGTAGTGATCCCCCCTAACAACCCAAGTAGCCGAGTACCACTCAAATAGTGAAAGATGCACTTAACTGCCTGCCAATGCTTGACTCCTGGACAATGCATAAACCTGCTCATCTGTGAGACAGGAAACTGAATATCTGGCCAAGTAATGCATAAGTAAATCAAGCATCCAACAGCCTGCTGATAGAGAACAACATCAAATGCATCTCCAGCATCATGAAGACTCAAACGTAAACTTGTCTCCATAAGAGTGGCAATAGGCTTACAGTCTTCAAGGCCAAAACGCTACAATAATGTGTCAATATATTTCGTTTGACACAAAGCCATTCCACCATCAACTTGCATAAATTGAATGCCCAAATAGTGATGCAAATGCCCCAAATCAGACATCTCAAATGAGGCATGCAAATCAGCCTTAAAATCAGCAATATGCTTCTCAATAGGACCAGTGAGCAGCATGTCGTCAACATAGACAACAATGATCAGAAGCACATCATTAGCACGCTTAACATATAAGGTGCTTTCAGTTGGAATGTTCTCAAAACCATGTGCAATCAGATAGGCATGTATCTTCTCATACCAAGCACGTGGTGCTTGCTTTAAACCATATAATGCCTTCTTTAACCTGCACCCTGGTTTTCATGCCCTTTCTGCACAAAGCCACGGGGCTGAAAAACATACACTTCTTCATGCAAATCACCATCAAAAATGATGTTTTAATGTCCAACTGATGTACATTCCAACCATGATGAGCTGCAAGTGGATAGATGCTCCGAACAGTAGTCATATGGCATGTAGGTGCAAAGGTCTCATCAAAATCAATGCCTTTTTCCTGTGCATAACCCTTTGCAACAAGCCTAGCCTTATACCTGTCAACTGTACCATCCGGCTTACGCTTCAGCTTGTATACCCACTTAGTGCCAATGGCCTTCTTGCCAGGAGGCAGGTCACATAAAGACCAAGTATCATTCTTCATTATAGCATCATATTCAGATTGCATAGCAACCATCCAATTTCTGAATTTTGTGCTTCATCAAACGAAATAGGATCATTCTCATCATAGAGACTAGATGCAGCCATAGCATAGCAATCTGATGCAAAAGAGGCACTATGGGAGCCTAAACGAGTAGGATATGATAGAGGTGCATCTAATTTGTTGTCATGCAAGGTCTGCACCAGCCATTTTGGCATAGTTCTTGCCTGCTCAATATCAGCTCTCTCATCAATAAGTGCATCATGTACATCTGCATCAGAAATGGAATTATCTGCATCATCACATGAAACCTGCAAAGGCTAAGAAGCTGCCTCATTAGGACTAGCACTAGACTGTCCACATGTACATGAAAGCAATGGTTGAATAGCATCTTCCACAAAAACAACATCATGGCTAACCAGAATGCATTTAGTTTGTGGATGATACAGACGATAGCCTTTACTTTCAGAACTGTACCCAACAAAAATACATTTTTACTGCTTTATCATCCAATTTTTTGCAATGTTGTTCAGGCAATAATGCATATGCCAAACAACCAAAAACACGCAGATGAGAAACAGATGGCTTGCGATCATGCCAAGCCTCATATGGAGTGATAGATTGCAACGCTTTAGTGGGACACCTGTTCAGTACATATGTTGCATACATGACAACCTCAAGCCAGAAACTATGTGGTAAAGCCTGACTCTTGACCATACACCTCGCCATCTCCATGAGTGACCTATTCTTTCTGTTATGGAGTACCCCCAAGAGAGGTGTGAATCACCTCTTAGTTGTGATTAGATGGGCTCATACATGAGTGCCATGTGGCACCCATGTATGAAGCCATGTGGGGGGGATGACTCACTATTATGGAGAGAGAGAGTGAATAATTCGGGACCACGCGGCTGGGCGGCAAGAGAGACTTCGATCTCCGTGTGCGCACTCATCTCTGAGAAGACGACCTCGATAGTCGTGTAGGAACAAGCCAAAATTGGGGACATCATCGGAGCAATTATTCAACACTGGTATCGGAGCAGGACAGCGACAGCAGACGCCGCACGCGCGAGAGACGGCCCACAGGCACACCAAACGAGGCGCCCAAGCCAGACGACCGGCAATTCGCCGCCGCGCGCAGAGAGGAGAGCCGCAGGCGTCCGCCAGCCCACGCGGGGGGCCTTGCTCCTCCTTCCCCACTCTTGGATGATTAAAGCTCTCTAGAGCTTTCTTATTATACCTCAAAAAAGCCTGCAACCCACGCATATATGGGATAAAGCTCTCTGTCGACAGGTATCTTCATTTTTTTTCGAAGAAATAGAGGTTCCCAGCTGTAGAAGAAAATTTCGAGTTTTTTTTCCTAAAGTTTGGAGCTACAAATCCATGACTTAGATCAAGATTTTGTAAGAATCATGAGGTATATATGTATTATGGGCTGTGGCTTTGGGATGGGGGTGTTGGTTTGGTGAAAGAAGCTTTCATTCCTTAGTTTTGAGCTTTCCAAACCCACCTATTCATGAAGATGAAGCTTTTCACTTCCCACCGGTGACATACCCCATTTCTTCGGAGCATATCTTCTTCATACCATATCGGATTTTAAAAATCTTGGTCACGTTTCGAAGCTACGCTTTCAAGCTTCACTCAGAGACCATTGGTGTTGGATTTGGACGAGATTTGCCCTACCAAAATCTCTCTGCAGTGCTTCAGCAGGAACTAGGCGGCCACTCCCGGGCCTAGTTTTTCTTCATTCGGACTCCAAATCCAATTTTTTCACTTGGGATAGTCTCAAATTCTTGAAGTGCAGGTGCTGGGCAACAATTTGTGGACTGGCGAGGATTGGAAAATCTCTGAAATTGTTCAGTTACACTCAGTTTGCCCGTTTGGGATTTTTCCTATGCACTTTTGCTGTTGTTTTGGATGGTTTATGGTGTCTAGAACCTCCCCGGACCAAGCGGACATTTCCAATTTTCTTTTGGGACTGGCGAGGAATCAAAATCAGCGGCTTGAAGCATCAAGGACCACTTGGATTTAGCTTCCACAACTCTACTTTGTATCAGGGAAGTGCTCTTGTGTTATATCTCTCTTCTTCTTGCATATTTAAACTCTACTTCCATTCATTTTCATACTCTCTAGTTGATAAACGGGGGAAGGGTACTTAAACATGGAAATTAAAGGCAAACAAGTAGTTAAGACCACTTCTCCACCTAGAGAGCAACTAGAGGATCAGGATGCTAGGATGGAAGAAGTAGAGTTAGGATAAGAAATAGAAGAGAATTTAGAAGAAAAAGAGCCTTCACAGCAAGAGTATACTTATGAAGAGCTTATAGATGAATTTGTCACTCGTGACCAATTCATTGATTTGAAAGAGCAAACCCTTAAGTTAGAAAAAGATTTGGGTAGCATCACATCTCTTATACAGCAACTTAAGTCTCAAATGATCTCCCTTGAGACTAGTGTCACCTCTTTCCTAGCTAGGAAGGAAAGAGAGACTCCTACCATTCCTCTAGAGATTACTAGGAAAGAGACCTCTCTTCCTAGTAAGCATAAAGGAGAGAGCTCTAGGGAAGCTCCCCTCCTGAAAGACTTGAAGCCACCTACCTTCACGGGGGATGACCGAGACAGGAATAAGGATGCAATCTACACTTTTTTACAAAAGTGGCATGATTTGCATCAATTGAAGGGCACCCCACCTGAGTATCGTGTGCTAGAGGCGAGTCTTTCCCTCGGCCCACGTGCTTATAAGTGGTGGATGAGTCTTAAGGAGGCGAACTCTATCCCTAGTGAGTGGACTCAGTTTGAGACTCTTTTCCTAAAAGAGTTTCTTCCTGAAAATGAAGAGGAGAGGAATTGGGATGAGTGGGATAGGATTACTCAAAGAGGCAGGATCCAAACCCCTAACAAACCCTCTGGTCTTCTGAAAATCATATAAACCCTTAAGCTTCAAAGTGATCTCTCTATAGTGGGATAGATAGACTGAAAGAGGGAAGTCATGAGGAATGCTCCTAAGACGTTTGAGGAGGCGATCAAATATGCACAGATCTATGAGGACCATAACCGTCCTCAGTATACTCCTATGGAGACGGATCAGCCCCTTAAACCTCTTAGCACCACTAAATTTAAGAAAAAGTTGCCTTTTGGGAAAAACAAGGTTTTTATTAAAAAACAAAGATCACAAGGGCCTAATCTATCCACAGACCAGTTTGAGAAGGCCAAAAGAGAGAACCTGTGTTTTAGGTGCCTATCCCCTAGCCATTCGCAGTGGAACTGTCCACTCAAGAAGGGGGAAGAAAAGAAGAAAGGACCAGAGTCTAGTACGGCTCCTGAAAGGGGCAAAAAGGCGGTCCACCTAGTGCAGACCCTTCCCATTCATGGAAGCTCTAGCTGCAAGGGAGTGGAGGTGATGCACGAGGATATAGAGCACACGTGTTGTTTGACTCAGTCATTGTGGTCACCGTAGTTTGGACCACATGACTTGGTCAAGCTACATGGTAGTGTATACGGGACCAGGGTGCGAGTCATGATAGATGACTCTGCCACTCATAACTTCATAAACTATGCTTTGGTCAAGAAATTGAAGATTCCCCAGCAGCCTAGTGCACATAAATACATTGTATCTATGATGCAAGGGCAAGATAAAAGAATATGGGATACTATGGTATCCAATTTGGAAGTCAAGATGCAGGATTATACAGATCATATGGACTTCCAAATTATGAACATGGAGAGGACAGATCTAGTCTTAGGAAGAGAGTGGCTATGGGGGTTGGGAGATACACTTAAACGCAGCTATCAAAATAACACACTCGATTTTGAAAAGAATGGAAGTAAAGTTTATATTCAGGGAGAGAGAGATGTACCTAGTGCACCTCTCATCTCATCCTTAGAGTTGTATAGTCTCTGTTGTTCACAGCATGTACAGGATATGTTTTTATTGTATAGTCATGATATGGAGCATTGTACAGACAGCTCATCTGATGTATATTTTCATGCTTTGAATGTAAATATAAACAGGACTTTCTACTATTCTTTTTTGCAAGAGTGTGTAGTTAAAAGTTTTAAGGATCTTATGTTTGAGTACAGAGATGTTTTTCCCACTGACTTACCTAGAGGGCTACCACCTGAGAGAGGGGACATTGACCATGCCATAGAGGTTGTTACTAACACTAACCCTATTTGTAGACCACCTTATAGGCTTAGTGTTTCTCAGCATGAGGAGGTTGAGAAGCAATTGCAGGATTATTTAGATAAAGGCTTCATCAATCCTAGTAACTCACCATGGGCATCGCCAATGCTCCTAGTTAAAAAGAAAGATGGCTCTATGAGACTATGTATAGATTATAGAGCACTTAATAAGGTAACTATCAAAAATAGATTTCCAATGCCTAGGTTGGAAGATCTATTTGATCAGTTACATCTAGCTAGGTATTTTACCAAGCTTGACCTTAGATCAGGATATCATCAGATTAGAATTAGGGCAGAGGATGTCCCTAAGACTGCATTTAGGACTAGATATGGGCATTATGAGTTTTTGGTGATGCCTTTTGGTCTCACCAATGCTCCTGCCACTTTCATGAAACTCATGAATAGTGTTTTATGGCCTTATCTAGGACACTTTGTAGTAGACTTTTTAGATGATATTCTGATCTATAGTGCATCAGAACAGGAGCACTTGGAACACTTGAGAAAAGTATTTCAAGTGCTAAGGGAAAATTCGCTCTTTGCTAAGGAGTCAAAGTGTGAATTTTTTAAGACAGAGGTTAGATACCTTGGGCATATAGTCTCCCAAGATGGAATCCAGATGGATCCTGAAAAAGTAAGGGCTATTATGGAATGGCCACATCCACGGAACCTGGAAGAGCTGCAGATCTTCCTAGGTTTATCAGGTTTCTATCGAAGATTCATTAAGAGCTATGCCAAAATTGCTGTCCCGATGACGGAACAGCTTAAAGGGAAAGGGAAAGCCTTTCATTGGGGAGACAAACAGAAGCAAAGTATGGAAAAGTTGAAGGTAGCAATTGCTACATCTCCACTTTTACATATAGCAGATCCCAATAAACCATTTGTGGTTGAGACTGACGCGAGTGATTTTGCTATAGGAGCGGTTTTAGTACAGGATGGTCGACCATTAGCTTTTGAGAGCAAGAAACTAGAACCGGCTCAAAAGAATTACTCCATCTATGAGAAGGAGTTGTATGCAATAGTCCATGCTTTGAAAAAGTGGCGTCATTATTTATATGGTGCCAAAGTTACGATAGTGTTTGATCAAGAGAGCATTAAGTGGCTCTCTAATCAAACAGACCTTAAAGGTCGTAAGGTCCGATGGGCAGAGACCCTTCAAGAGTTTGATTATGAGCTTAGGTATAGGAAGGGAAAGTTTAATATAGTGGCTGATTCACTTAGCCGCATGCCTATGCTCAATGGACTGATTTTTACTCAGATCACTAGTGAGCTACTTGAGTCTATTAGAGGGAAATGTAGGCTTGATCCTGCATATTCCGAAATTTGGGAAGCCATAGAGAATTGGGATCGTGAGATACGGGCTTCCAATGAGGACGGAGTATCGACGGGTACTCAAGAAGGATTCAAGTGGAAGAATTACAGTGTCCAAGATGGATATCTGTTATATAAAGGTAAGGTGTGTGTCCCTAGAGATACTGAGATGAGACGGCATATTTTGTATGAGTGTCATGACACACCTAGTGCGGGACACCCAGGAGTTGACAAGACTTATGATCTTGCTAAGAGGCAGTTTTATTGGCCTGGACTTCATAAGGACGTCCTAGAATATGTGCTTAAATGCAATAAATGCCAGGTCAACAAAGCTGAAAGGTTGAGGATTGGAGGGCTACTCCACCCATTGGATATTCCCAATGGGAAATGGGAGAGTATCTCCATGGACTTTATAGTCGGTTTACCTAAGACACAGAGAGGGCACGACTCGGTCTGGGTAATTGTGGATAGGTTAACCAAAATGGCTAGGTTTATTCCAACACGTACTACAGTGAAGACACTTGAGTTGGCTAGACTCTTTGTTGAGAACCTATACCGGTTATATGGTCTTCCTTTAGACATAGTTTCTGATCGAGATAGGAAGTTTACTAGCCACTTTTGGAGAGCGGTCTTCAAAAGGTTGGATACAAAGCTTAGCATGAGTACGGCCGAACATCCACAGTCGGATGGGCAAACAGAAAGGGTTAACCAAATCCTAGAGGATATGCTTCGAGCATATGTGAATGAAAGGCAAACTAATTGGGAGGAGTACTTACCTATAGTAGAGTTTGCATATAATAGTGCCAAGCACTCTTCCACTGGGCATAGCCCATTTATGCTTATGTATGGGTTTCAACCAAGGGCTCCTTATGCAGTTGGCTTGCAGAATGAAAAAGTTCAAGCTGCAAAGGACTTCTTGGAAGAAATGAATGATATCCTTAGACTTGCTAAGGACAGCATTAGGAAAGCTCAGGATAGGGCTAGAGCCTATGCTGACCCTCAAAGAAGAGATATCAACTTTGAGGTAGGAGAGCAAGTCTATCTTAGAGTTCCATCCAGGTCTGAAACCATGAAGACGGGACCTTGTCCAAAATTATCTCCTAGGTATTGTGGACCTTTCCAAATACTTAAGAGAATAGGAAAGATGGCTTACCAGCTCCAACTTCCAGAGAATAGTCAAATCCATCCAGTTTTTCATGTTAGCCGGCTTAAGAAAAGGCTGGGTGAATCTGACAACCTCATTCCAGATAGTGAGGTAGTAGAACCTATTTCTGTTCAATCTATTCCACATGAGCCAGAGAGCATACTACGCACTCAAGAGAAACGGACGAGGAGTCACTTGTATAAAGAGTGTCTAGTAAAGTGGAAAGATAGTTCAGAAGATAGTGCCACATGTCACGAAGTAAAAATAATTCCCAAAAGAAGGTGTCTGCATAGGACCACAGACATCACTATGTACAAGCTTCAATTTCTGAGTAGCCCGAACTGAACCATCTTTTGAAAAGGACAAGCGCTGCATTTTGCCCAAAATATAGCCTTCACAAACATGTTTTCCAAGTGCCTCAAGTTTGGGCAAAGAGGACACCATTTCAGATTTCTACAGGCATAGCAAACTAGCAAAATTCAGATGAACAAAGCGTGCATGCCAAAGCTTTGCATCTGACATAGCCTGAGAATCATTTACTACACATGCCAAATCATTTACAGATCTTTCATAGTCTATGAGCTTATACAGCCCATGACATAAAATGCCAGAAGCAATAATCACATCGCCATTTGACAGATCATGAACTGTACACCTATCATCAATAAATTTCACAATCAAGCCTATCTTGACTAATGCAAAAATTGATAACAGGTTCTTCTTGATCCCTGGCACAAATAAAGCATCTGAAAAAGTGAAAGAACTACCATCAGCAGTAGTAAAAATGATCTTACCAACTCCCATAACAGGATAAGAGGAGTTGTTGGCACATGTAACAGTATTCCCTGTAGGGGCAGGCTCGAGTGAAGACAAGAAACTACACTGCGAGATAATATGTTTGGTCGTCCCACTGTCAAAATACCAAACATTTGAGTCTACTGTAGACATGTTCTTCTCATGAGAAGATGGGTCAAAATTGCAGAGAGTAGTAAACGCCCATTCTTCTTCCGGCACAAGATTAGGAGACTCTGCTTTTGGTGTAGATGCCTCTGCAACAACCATTCCAGCCTCGTTCTTCTTTACCTCTTTAGCAGCCAGTTTTGGATAATTCTTTATGATATGATCATTACCTTTACAGTACTTACAAAACAATTTCTGCTTTTCTGATTTCTTCTCATCTTTATCTTCCTTCTTCGAATATGCAAAATTAGCAGATTTCTGCTTACTAGTTGAAGAGCTCCATTTTCCTTTGCCCTTCTGACTAGCCAGGAAAGCTTGATCTACAACTCACATAATGGACCTGTTCTGCTTGGACTGATTTTCTTGCAACAAAATAGAGACTAACTCCTCAAATGATAAGGCATTTGGATTGCCTTTCATCATCAATCGAAGAGTAGAAGCAAAACTCTGATATGAATCAGGAAGACCATTCAGAACGGTCTGCACAAGTGAGCTATCTGGTACAACCTCATCAGCACAAATCAATTGTTCCTTCAAGTCTTTGATCTTCGTTACGAAACTGTCCATAGAATCACCTTCATTCATGTGCTCACTCTCTAGCTGTTTTTGGAGGTAAGCAACACAAGCCTCATTCCTAGCTTGGTACAACGTGGTAAGTGTATCCCAAGCATCCTTAGCTATTCTGCAAGAGCGAATGTGAGGAATAATGGCACGTTTGATAGACAAAGCTATCAATGCATGTGCCTGGGCATCTATGCCATCCCAGCGAATTTGCTCTGCAGTAGGTTAAGCAGAAACCGTAGCACGAACAGGAATATGCAGAATACCATCATCTTTGATACCTTTTGCATCAGCTTCAGTACCTGCAGTTGTAACAGTTGCAGGTGTGATAGGATGTTTTTCGACACCCTGCACAATGTTCCAGAGTCCTTTTGCAACCAACACATGTCGCATCATATAAGCCCATAACGGGTAGTTGGTACCATCCAACTTATCCTCAACAGCCAACATACGGAATACATCCTTGCTTTCAGCCATGGCCGGTGACTAAAATACCTTGATTCAAAAAATTGACTATATCTCAAAAAGTTGAATAGAACTACCCAGACAAATTCCACTAGACGTGTAGCAGACTTCGAGATGCTTATACTAAAGCATAAAAATTGGTATATACCTTTGTCACAAAAAGACGAAATAGCCTGCACAAGCACTACAATAGTGCGTTCGGAGGCCGAAACGAGGTCAGATCGCGATTTCGGCACAACACAGCAAAGCTGTTTTGATCTTGAAAACACACTGAGTATGCTCACCAAAATTTGTGCGATTCTTAGAGTGCAAATGGATGAGTGTCGACGACGCCCTAGATGAAGCGACGACCTGCTCTGATACCAATTGTTGGAGATAGACGTCTGCGGAATCATGCAAACAGCACAAGGAAGAAGAAGAAGTTTGGAGCACAACACACAATAATGAATGTATTACTAGAGAATGTACAAAGATAAGTAGCCCATTAGGGCAATAGGCATATACACAAGCCAGGGGAAAAAAACCTCCTAAAGAGGGAAAAAAGTGCCCCGATGGTCCTAGTGTGTTCACACACATCACTACCTAAATATATCAACATCGATTAGAGCTACACATAAATTTTGGCTTGTTCACAATGATTTTGGTGGTCCTATGAAGACACCTTTATTTGAAAATTACCTATATTTTGTGACTTTCATTGATGAATTTTCTAGACATGCATCTATTTATCCATTGAAAGTAAAGTCCAAAGCTCTAACATTTGTGCATGATAGCTCATTGTGGTTGGAATGTACATCACTTGGACATTCAAACTACATTTTCGAATAGCTACCTACATGAAAAAGTGTGTTTATTTTAGTTCCATGGTTTTGTAGAAGGCACATGGAAAAAAAGTACACATGCAAAAAAAATTGATTGTATGTATTGAAGCATGTTAAGCATGCACATGATGTAATTACTTCTAATGATTTCTATATATTGATGGTATGCAGCTCATTGGTCTCAAGGAGAAGCATATTTCTGAATTTAAGATTGATTTGCATGCCTCTTTTGAGATGCTAGACTTGGGTCTTTTGCATAAATATTTGGATGTCATCTATACAAGTTGATGGTGGAATAACATTGTGTCAAACAAAATACATTGACACATTATTCTAGCATATGACCTTTAAATTTGTAAACCTATTGCCACTCCCATGGAGATAGGTTTATAGTTGAGACTTCATGTTGCTGGAGATTCATTTGATATTGTTACCTATTGGTAGGTTGTTGGATGATTGATTTACATATGCATAACCTGGATTGATATATTAGTTTTGTATTTCTCAAATGAGCAAGCTTATGCATAGTTGAGGTGTTAAGCATTAGCAAATGGTTAGTCACAACTTCTAGTACTTTAGTACTGACCACTTGGATTGTTTTATCCCATGAGGGGATAATTACCACTAGATTTACATGCTTTTTTACTTGGATTGGGCTGGCTGCTATCAAACTTGGGTGTTGACAAGTGGTTCTTGCTTCATGCTTGGGAGCTCATGAATTTCTTTGTTGAGCAAGAAGCAACCTACTGTGGTCACTTCTAATTGTGAGGCTCAGTATAGGGAAGCTTTCACAACCACTAATGAGTGTGTGTGGCTCAGATGCCTTTTTGTTGATCAGGTGTTGGTAAGTTTTTTGCGACCACCATTTTATTGATAATTAAGACATTGGGAGTTGCGAGGATCCCTCTATTCCATGCTCAAATAAAGTACATTGAGGTAACTATCATATGTTAGGTAGAGATTGTCCACTAGAGAGATAATTTTGGCTTATGTGTTCACATAGGTTTGGAGAGTGTTAATCTCCAAAAGAACAAGCTATCTTATTTAGAGCACCTCAATCAAAAATAACTCAAAACCTTTACCAATTTGGAGGATCAATGCTCTTACAAAATCTTGAACAAAGTTCTATTAACTCCTTTCTACTACACCATTTCGTTGAGGAGAGTACCTGCAAGTAACCTCTCTTTTTATACCTGCATTCCACAAGTAATCACTGAATTCATTAGAGAAATACTCTCCCCCTCCATTTGACCTTAGTCTTTTCAACTTTGACCTGTGATTCTTTCTGTATACACATGATAATGCTTGAATGTATTGAATACTTCTTATTTATCTTTGATCATATATATTGTGATCCACCTGGTAGCATCATCAACATAAATCACATAATACCTTGAACCATTTATACTGAAATCCTTTGAAGGTCCCCACACATCTGTATGTACCAATTTAAGCTTCTCTGAATACATGAAACCATGCTTGGAATAAGATTGCTTATGAGCATTACCTAATTGACATGCCTCACATCGTTATGTCATATGTTGACCTGCAACATTAGGCAATCCAAGCATTCAACCATTGTTAACCATATCTTTAATACCTCTTTCATTGAAATATCCAAGCCTTTTGTGCCAAAGATCTAGCTCAGAAATCTTATGTCCTCCATAAGTGAACAAGGCATGAACAACATTACCTTGAATCTTCAATGTGAAGAGTCTTCCTTCTTCTTCCCTGAAACAATTTGTTTATACCCATTGCTAGGGTCTTCCACAAAAACTCCTTCATTAGTGAACCTTACTTCATAACCTTTTTCAACAATTTTTCCTACACTTATCAATTTCTTTGGAATTGTAGGAACATACAAGACCTTACTCAAGAGAGTACTTCCATCCTTGGCCTTCATTGATCCAATTGACTTCACATTATGCTTTGTATTATCACCTGTTTGAACTACATTATTAGTTACCTTAATCTCCAAATCAGTCATCAAGGCTATGTTGCCACTCAGGTGATTGCTACACCCTGAGTCAATGTAGAAGACTCTTTGGTCTTCACTTTGCCTTTCACAAGTTGCATTCATGATCAAGGTTGAATCCTCCTTCTGATCTAAAGCATAATTATAGTAGGTATGTTGTAGGATTGGCTTTGGAATCCTCTACCTGCATTTCTTCCAAAGTAACCTCTAGTACCACTAGCTCTGAAATTACCTCTTTGATTTCTGCCACCTCTTCCTCTTGAATTAAAGTTCTGATTATATCCACCATTGTTCTGAGTATTATGCCAACAATCATGAGCTAAGTGATTTGTCTTACCACAAATCCAACAAGCTTTGGCTCCATCTTTATTACTTCTGCCTCTTCCTCTGCCTTTGCCACCTCCTCTTCCTCTTAGGAAGTTAGCCTGGCTAGTTGTACCTTCATCTTCATTTGCTTATTGCTTCCCTTTGCTATTCTTCTTCTTATCCTTTGAATACATTGCTTGACCTACACTTTTATCACCTTCTCCTTTGACATCCTGCTCAAAGGTTAGCATGTGTCCTACCAACTCATTTAAATCAGGAGTAAAATGATCTAGTGACAATTCAGTAGACAAAATGAATGGCTTCCATTTCTCATCACCTCTCAAACCTGTGAGGATTTGGCTTACCAATTTATCCTCCTCAATATCTTCATCAACTACGCCTAATGCATCTGCAATGTCCTTCATCCTTGTTACATAATCAAACTAGAAGTTTTCATGGTACGATACTATTTCTCATCCAAGATATGCATTACTTACCAAGCATGAAGCTAAACAACTAGTGAACACACGAGTGCCATAGCACCCAATCCAATTTGAGTTAGAAAAAACAAGTAGATTGACGATAATGATCCCCCCCTTGGGATAAAACAATCCAAGTAGCCAAGTACAACTCAAGTAGCAAAAGATGCACTTAACCACCTAGTAATGCTTGAAACTTGGGTAATGCATAAACTTGCTCATATGAGAGACCAAAAACTAAATATTAGGTTTGATTATGCATAAGTAAATATAGCATCCAAGAGCCTACTCATAGAGAAAAACATGAAATGCATCTCCAACATCATGAAAACTCAACTATAAACTTGTTTGGATGGGAGTATCAATAGGTTTGCAATCTTCAAGGCCAAAATGCTATATAATGTATCAATGTATTTTGTTTGACACAAAAGTGTCCCCATCAAATTGCAAAAATTTAATGCCAGAATAATGATGTCAATGCTTCAAATCTGACATCTCAAAATAGACATGCAAATGAGCCTTAAATTCAGAAATATGCTCCTCATTAGGACTAACAAGTAGCATATCATCAACATATACAACCAAGATAAGAAGTACATCATCTGCATGCTTAAGATATAATTTGTTCTTAGATGGATTGTTCTCAAATCCATGTATTAGCAAATAAGCATGTATTTTTTCATACCAAGCACGTGGTGCTTATTTTGATCCATACAATGCCTTTCTCACCCTATGTACTTTTTTTTCATGCCCTTTTTGCATAAAATTGTGGGGCAAAAGTATATACACCTCTTCATGTTATGCATTTTCAATGTCCAATTGATATACATTCTGCAAGTGTGCAAATGCTATGAACTTTTTTCATCTGACACATGGAAGCAAATATCTCATCAAAATCAATACCCTTCTCTTGAGCATAGCCTTTGTAAAAAGCCCACATGTATAGCTTTCAATTGTTCTATTAAGCTTACGTTTTAGGTTACATACTCATTTAGTGCCATCAATCTTTTTTGCTCGGAGGAAAATCACATAAAGACCAAGTACCATTATTCAATATAACATCATATTCTGATTATGAAACAAGCTTCCATGTTTTTGAATTTTGTATTTCATGAAAAGAAATAGGCTCATTCTCATCAAAAAGACTAGATGTGGCCATTGCATACTAATCTAATGCAAAAGAAGGAGCATGAATGAGTCTAATATGACAAAGGTGCTTCTCAATTGCTATCTCTCCAAGTCTACACCACCCATGGCATAGTTTTTACCTTTTTTAGGTTAGTTCTCTCATCAATAAGTGCATCATGTAAATTTCCATAAAAAAATAGAATGATTTGCATCATCATTTCATCAAAGAGAAGCATTTGGGTGTCCACTTGTAGAAAGAGGTAGCAAAGTTCATACACATCCTAATTGATGTCTCCTTGATATATGAAAATAAGGTTTCAATTTCATCTTCCATAAAAACAATATCATAAATAATGAGAAAGTGTTTGGTGTGTGGATGATAGAGTCAATAGTCTTTGCTTTCAAGATTGTACTAATAAAAATATATCTCATAGCCCTATCATCCCATTTCCTGCATTATTATTCACACACTAATGCCTATCCAAAAAAATAAAAACATTTAGATGAGCAAGAAGTGGCTTGCAGCCATGTCAAGCCTCCTATGGAGTGATAGATTGCAATGTTTTGGTGGGACACATATCAAGTACATATGCTATACACATAATAGTCGTAAGTGAGAAGTTGTGGTAAAGCTTGGTTTTGCCCATATGCCTTGCTATTTCCATGAGAGATATGTTATTCCTATCAACAAATCCATTTTGTTGAGGTGTACACGACACTATACACTGATATTTTATCCAACGCTTAGCCAAAAATGCATTAAATTCAAAATACACATACTCCCCCACTTGTTTAGGATGGAAGGTGCCCATTTTACATACTGATAAATTTTTAGCCATAACCTAGAACTACTTGAAGCACATAAATGCTTTGGACATCGCTTTCAATGGACAAACCCATGCATGCCTTGAAAAGTGATCACTCAAGTTCATGAAGTGTAAGTGATTTCCAAATGAAGATGTCTAGATAAGACCACAAACATCATTATGAACAAGCTGCAATCTATATGCAACTCCAATTGAACCATCTTTGAAAAGATAGGATGCTCCATTTAACCCAAAATATAGTCCTCATAGACATGCTTAGAAGGTTTCTCAAGTTTAGATAGAGAGGAAACCACTTCATATTTCTAAATGTGAAGCAAGCTAGTAAAATTAAGATGACCGAAGTCAAAATTTTTCGTGCAAAATAACATGAGAATCATGAACTACACATGTTAAATCATTCTCCAATTTTGCATAATCTATAAGCTTATATGAAAAAAATCATAGAATTCCACAAGAAATAATATCATTATCATTCGAGAGATCCTGAACTGTATATATGTCATCAATAAATTCAACAAAGAAGCCCATCTTAACGAGTGTCAAAATGGATAATAGATTTTTCTTGATCCTTGACACATACAAGGCACTTGAAAGTATGAAATAATTACCATGAACAATAATAAATATGATCTTTCCAACTCCCATGATAGGATAAAGTTGTTCAAACATGTGATATATTCTCTATAGGGGGAGGCTCAAGTGAAGTGAAGAAACCACACTATGAGGTAATTTATGTTGGAAATGGGGTGGGCCTCAATAATAATAATCATCACAGGTTTATAGGATCTTCCAACACATGAACCTTAGCATACACACTTGGATACTCAAAAAGAAGATAAGTGAGAGATAAAGAGAGAATAGACAAGGTTTTCCAAGTGTATGGTAAGCTAGGATGCTGATGGACTCTTGAGCCCAAGGAAAAAGTGATTATATGAGACTTTATGTTGTTCAAAACCCTTCGGAATCGGTCTACTTGGATTACCTAGAGCCCACAATTATCTCGCAATGGATTCTTCCTATGTCTATGCACTATCTCATATGTTTTTCGGCAAACGCACCAAAATGTTTAGGCTCTTAGCCGAAGGGAAAGTACACACACACAATGGTATTTGGCTAAACTTTCCGATGCTATGTTAGTTTTGATCGCCCTAAATCCACAATTACACTCTGACGTACCGCGGAAAAATATGGGCCAATACTTGCACTAGGGGGCCTTCAACTCTAGTGGTTACCTTTTAGCAAACCCTCTTCTCTCACTCTCACACATACCTATGCTTTCACACACTCTCCTGCACTCTTACTTCCCCTTTCCCTCTTATCCACCCACACTCAGTCACAATTCCATATGTATATTCGCACACAGACAAAGTCACCCAATCCTCTAGCATAAATCGATCAAGGTACTCTTGCATTCATGCACCACCATACATACTTTCACTGCAAACCCTCATTATTCCCCAATGTAATTCTTCACAAAGAAACATACCGTACATGGCCCATGTAACTCTCTAAGCCCCTTTTAAGATGCTCATGCCTAAACCCATGCATTCCCCTTATGTTACATCTATGCCAACCCATGCTCATATAAATTCATTTACCTCACGTTTTAAGCAAATACGCACTATATGAGCATCATTTATTATTACTTTCCATATTAACCTTGCAAAGTTTTCATTCCCCAAAAGGAAAAGAATAAAAACCTCCTCCGTCACCCCTCTTGAAATAAGGAGCAATACTGGATGCTAGTCACTACAACTTCATGCTCAAGGAAATTGGAAGGTGATCCCTTCATGATCTCTTAGAAAAACCTTTTGAAATTCAAACAACTAGCTCCCAATTTTTACAGTCGTCAAGGAGATGACTTTTATCCTCACAATCTCACATACGCAGGCTCCATTGGAATTATATTAATTGACTACGGGCATGCTCAGAAGGACAAAAAATTTGACAGCAAAAAAAATCTATCATGTACTTCTCTGATCTTGAAAATCGAGCCTCACTCAAATAATATGTAACTCAAAGCGCTACGCAATTAAGCTAGGACATTCAAAACCATATCTTGATGTCACTTTTAAGGTCCAAATCCGTACAATAGTTTCCTCAAATGAAAAAGGAACACATTTCTTACCCTGACATGCTGTTCATGAAAGCGAGGCATTCACTCTTCGTTGTTCAAAACTCGAGCAAAAAATAAATGAGCTTCAGATTCAGCAGTAATAGCATAGCATCTTTTATCCTAACCCTTACTACGGGTCGTGAATGAAAATATGACTTTTCCACACAGCTTAATAGCCACGATGGATGATATAGCACTCCAGAACAAAAGATAGTCACGACCTGATGGCTTATTTGTCATTCAGAAGTCAAAATACACAGTCACTATGAATTCAAGTCATACCAATAAAAAGTATTTCCCCTTCCTATTCGCAGTCTTGTGCCTCCCACACTCGCGTGTATAACCGACAGCCTTCAGAAATCAGAAGCAAGATTTAGAACAAAAAAGGGGTGACGTTCCCTTGTGTGTGCAAGCCACGTAACAAACAAAAACTCTGTTCAAAGATTATTTATTTCCTCACATCGAGAAGCAGCTTCAAATTTTGGAACTAAGCATATAAAAGAGCCTTAGAGTTTTTGATTTTACAGATACGATTGTCCCCCAAATTTGCAGTAAGACAAAGGCACTTCAATCTTTTGACTACCTGCTTTAATCCATGAATCAAGAGACATTTACAACTTACTTTCAAAATCATATTCTCTTCAAACAGCCTGCCAGGCTCTCCCCAGAATGATTAGTAGCGCTCCTCTCCTCTATGATGGTGGCCAGCACTACCGTGTTCCCTTCAAGACTGCTCTGGATGGTCAATCTTCTAGCCACCCGTATCACAACAGAAGACTCTTTCCTTCCTGATATGTGCCCAGCCAATAATACCCTTGAGGAACAACGGATCTAGAGAGAGTATACCTTGCAGCTACCTCCTCCCCTGATCTTTGCTCCGCTACCGGCCTGGAAAAGCCCCCCCCCCCCCCCCCAGCACCTTCCTCTGTTTTTCAAGGATTAGGCAGAAGAGAACTTTTTGTAGGCCATCGTTCCCTTCTGAAAAAAATCGAGCGAGAGATCTCAGCATTTCCCTTTTTCTGTTTTCCCCCACAAAAACGAGAGAGAGAGCCTCCCAAAACGTGAAAAAAAACCCCTCCCTTATCTATTCGTGGCCCCCCAAAAAACGAGAGGGAGAGAGAGAGCCTAAAAAAACGCGAAGCCCTCTCCCTTATCTCCTTATCTGCACACTAATATTACCTCGATTATATGCATTTACATCCTTGAATTTCTGTCGGGCAAACAACATATAGTGGTGAGACCAAAGGCATTCGAGTGTCAGAAGCTACAATCAAGTAATGTTATCACATAGGATCTAGCAGCACCAAAATTTGGATCACAGATGCTACTCAGAATATTGAGGATAAAAATACTCCTTGCTACAATGTGGCTCCTTGAAGCTACAAAATACCCGCTATTGTGGTTGATGTGCAGAAGGTTTGGCTTATGGGTGCCGACCTCACCCTTTTGTGTGAAATCCTTAAGCAACCATGTGAGCCCATCATCTCTTTATGTCCACCATCGGCAAACCATTTAACATCCCTCGAGCTTCTTGAACCATGTAACAGTTGGCATACATCATAGCCAATGCAGTGCCAGCGTCCAAGGGGTAATACTAGAGGTGCTTCACATGCAGCATGGTACGGTAATGTAAATTGGAACTGGTTATCGCCAAAAGCTCTTCTTGTGTCACCAAGGGGTTCCCAGGCCTCATGTTCTGCTTCAAAGCATCTAATTTTAATGTGACATTGCATGCCGAAAGCTCCTGCAAACTGAAATCAAACATATTTTCCTACCAAATAGACCCACATTAGTGCATAAAAACCAACCATTTTGTGAGCTAACATGCTCCCCTCTTCTTATTTGCGAAGTCGTCCTCGACAAGCCATTCTTGATGCAATATAATCAAAACAACCATGAAAATATCAGTGTACAACAAGCTTGCATACCTTTCCATCGAGCCATCACCCCAATTGGACCTGCACTCATTGAAGCTAGTAGTGCTAAAAAAATCACTCATGAATACATACAAATCAGTCACTTCCAAATGATCCAAGAACATGCACATATATGCAACTCCAATTCCGCATACATCAATTTGCTCATGCATTCCATTATGAACACGTTCTCAACCAAAATGATACATACATACCTTTCCATGTATTACACATGCACTGTCATTGCGAAAAACAGAAACGGAAATACCGAAATAAACAACAATAACTGAAATGAATTCAACAGGAGATGCTACATACCCAAAATGCATACCCCATTATTGCACCTACTATTTGCTATGTACACATAGTCCATGACTAGACGTTCCCAAAGAATCCCCATCGTCGTCCTACAGAAACCATTGAGACTCGAGTACAAGTCAAGACCTACATAAAACCCTGGAGTATCCCGCACTGTAGAAAACCCTCGGATAGAGCACACAAGTTATAAATCAAGACCATTGCATTACCTCGCTAAAGCCTCATCCATAAGTACATATAGAGTCTCCGTGCCTTCAAGAATGTTGATTCAAAGTGAGCTGATCTGTCACAAGCCATCACATACCAATCACACAAGCAAATAACGTTCCCTTCCAGGCGATCATCGCCCTCTCCTCTCTCTCTCTCCCCCTCAGGAGTGGGGAATAATTTCATGTGAAAATTTTATTTATATTCACACGTTGGCCTACATTGACACTGGATGCGATTCGTGGACCTGACCGCCCGATCAGGTTGATTCCACCCATCTACCAACGCAATGCAGCGCACAACACACAAACACACAGTGATAACACATAACATATATTAGCTAGCCCATAACGAAGTTGGATACGGCTCATGGTCGTGACTACCCAGCCACGATGGCTCCACCTACCTACCAACCCGTTATGACGCGTAGCTAAGACACAAACATATATATCCCAAGCCTATGGCGAAACTAGCTGCAGCTCGTGGTCCTAACCACCCGGCGAGGATAAATCCACCCACCTACTAGCCCACCATAGCGCATTGGTACGATCACAGCAACACAAATTTTTTCTTTTCTTTTCTTTTCTTCGTTTGTTTTTCATAGTTAATTAGTTCACCCAAGTCCTGAGAATTAGGGAGAGGAAGAAAGGGACTTTCCCACTTTTCCCACACATGCATGCAAACATATACACTCTAGCCTTTGACAGATCAACCACCTCTTCACTTCATTCTCTCAATTACAAACACTACATATGTATTCATCGAGTTGACTTTTCACTAGGTAACCACAGCCGGCTATGCCTTAGTTCCTCGTATACCTATCCCTAGGTGTCCTAGAATGTGAGTCTCTGGGATGTCTCATGTAGTCTCACATCGTACTCGCATCCCGACAACTTCCCTAGGGCGAGTCAGGCTCAACTTCAGGAGCTCCGTCATCACTTCCTAGCGTTAGCACATCTGCCCAAGCCCATGTGATATCGTTTTCCTCGTTAGGCATTTCCCTCGAAGGATCGAAATAGTAATATCGATCTCCCGCCCATCCTACATGTCGAGTTAGGTATTCCTCAAAACACTCAATGTAAAATGCAACACCCAAACCCTAGTTTATAAAGCATACCAGCCAATGCGCTTCCTCAACATCGTATTCCGTCTCAAAGTCGTCGACATCTATGTCCATGCGGGTGAATGTTTGGTCCGAGAAATATATCCTTAGCTCGTACAAGTAGAGTTGCGTTATTTGATCTGCCATTTCGTTACTTAGCTCCTAGCAGTCTATATGCGCATATATATATATAACTATACATGTATGTACAAGGAGTCTACTTCGTCATTTCGTTTGGATCTCGTCTGGCTTCTCCCGTCCTAATATCACTTGAAATATGGTTTAACTCGAAGCGCGTTAACCTTCACGGGAGCATATTCTTCTCCTAAATCTTGAATTTGCATGGAACCATTGGAGTTGAGTTCCACCACCTTAAATGGTACTACCCATCTTGTCTGCAACTTCCCCGGGAATTCATAATATTTACTATCATAGACTAGCACCAAATCCCCTTCATGAATCACATAGGTCTTGAGATTCTTATCATGCCTCTCCTTACGTCTCTTCTGAATAGCTTCCAAACTTTGCTGTGCGATGAGTCTCTTTTCTTCCAGCTTGACCAGTTGTATGTACTTTTCCTTCAATGACTCTTCCTCGCCCAACCTGGCTTCGATGGCCACTCTTAATGTTGGAACTTCTTTTTCGATGGGAAAGATGGCTTCCTCGCCATATACTAGGGAGAACGGAGTGCTCTTTGTCGTCACTCGGTAGGATGTTCTATACGCCCACAAAGCTTCCAAAAGTCTCTCATCCCAGTCTCTCCTATGCACAGCTACTGTCTTTGTTAGAATCTGTTCCAGCACCTTGTTGGTAACCTCCACTTGTCCATTTGCCCTCGGATAATATGGGGTACTCTTCCGATGTTTGATCTTATATAATTCCATTAATTCTTCGATCAGTTCGTTGACAAAATGTGTTCCTCTATCACTCACTATCTCCAACGGGCATCCGAATCGAGTGATAATTTGTTCATACAAAAATTTAGCTACATCAACAGCTCGGTCAGTCTTCAGAGCTTTGGCTTCTACCCACTTGGTAACATAGTCAGTACAGACCAAGATATACCTATTAGACCGACGTCTTGAGGGAGGATCAATAGGCCCCACAAAATCAATTCCCCACTTCTCAAAAGGTTTAAGAGCAAGCACCGGCGTGAGAGGAGCAGCATGTGCTAATGTGGGTTTGCCCATTCGTTGGCATTTGTCGCATTTCTTACAGTATGTATGTGAGTCTTTGAACAGCGTTGGCCACCAATACCCAACCAATAAAATCTTTCTTGCCGTCAGTTCACCAGCAAAATGCCCACCGCAAGGTTCGTCATGCAAAGCCCTCAACACTAGATTTGCTTCTTCTTCCTCGAGACACCTCCGATAAATGCTCTCATGAACAAAATATCGATAGAGTTGCCCCCCAATGATGCTATGGTGCTTCGCCAATGCTAACATTTTTGCTTCTCTCTCTTGCTTGCTCCTGGCGGATATTGAGTGGTGCACAAGAAATTCATCAAGTCGGCATACCAAGGTACTTTAGCTTCAACCTAGAATAGATGCCCATCAGGAGCATCATCGGGCACACCATAGATTGGCTCCTCATTAACAATTCGAGATAAATGGTCAGCCAATATATGTGCTTTGCTTGGTCTGGTTACCACTGTGAACTGAAATTCTTGGAGAAGTAGCATCCACCTCATCAATCGCCCTGATAGCTCGGGTTTATTAATGATGTACTTAAGGGCTTCATGATCCACATAAAAAGTGAAATGCTTTCCCATCAGGTAATGTCGATACTTGTTCACCGCAAAGATCATCGAGAGGCATTCCTTCTCCGTAGTCGTATAGTTCCTCTCAGTGCTATTCAAATTGCGACTTGCGTAATAAATAGGGTGGTCCAACTTCTTTTCATCGGCTTGGCATAGTACTGCTCCAACCGCAATATGAGAAGCGTCGGTATGCACATGGAATTCTTTCGTCCAGTCAGGTGCTACCAAAATCGGTGCATTTATCAATCTCTCTTTGATCGAGTCGAATGCAACTTGACACTCTTCAGTCCATTGGTATTGTTGGTCTTTCCTCAAAAGATTTGTCAGTGGTGCCGCTATTGATGCAAAATTTAATATAAACCGTCGGTAATAATTCGCATGGCCCAAGAATCCTTTGAGTTGTCGCAAGTTTTGCGGAGGTGGAAGTTGTCCAATTTTTTCCACTTTATCCTCGTCAACCGCGATTCCTTTTTCGGAAATAACATGTCCCAAAAGCAGTCCTCTTCGTACTCCAAATGTGCACTTTTCAGGATTCAATGCGATGCCTTTTTCAATGCTTCTTCTTAAAATCGCTTCGATCCTCTCCATCATGTTTTCATCGTCGCCTCTGATCGCAAAGTCATCAAGAAATATCTCCATCCAATCCTGCAAATAGTCTTGATATGCAGCTATCATTGCCCTCTGGAATGTGATTAGTGCATTGCATAATCCAAATGGCATCACACGATATGCATACGTACCCCATTCTGTAGTGAAAGTAGTTTTTGATTGATCCTCTTCATGGATTTGGATCTGGTTGTACCCACTAAAACCATCCAAAAATGAGTACAATTTATGGCCAGCCACTCTGTCCAAGATTTGATCAGTAAACGGCAAGGGGAAGTGATCCTTCTTTGTGCGCTCGTTCAACTTACGATAATCTATGCAAATACGGATTTTCTTATTTTTCTTCGGAACAACTACAATTGGTGATACCCACTCGCTAGATGCAATGGGATATATGAATCCTGCTTCCAATAATTTGGTCAATTCCAACTTGATCAATTCCGAGTAGACTGGATTTGTCCGCCTAAGACGTTGACATATTGGTCGTGTGCCTTCTTCCAAGTCTATATAATGTTGGCAGATTCGAGGATCAATTCCTCTCAAATCACTGTATGACCATGCAAAGGCTTTGCCGAAATTTTTGAGTGTCATTTTAATACAATCTCGTACTCCATCTCGTAGCTCTGACCCTACACTCAAGAACTTTTCTGGAAAAACTTCCCATTTTTCCACCTGAGCTTCTCGCGAATATTCCTTATTCCTTGATGACACTGTGATTGAAACATGCTCTCCAATCACGCGTGCATGGTTGGCCAGTAAATCATTGTTTTGTTCTCTTTCAATTGAACCTAATTTCTTTAGTTCAGCTTTTGCAATGGCTTCCGACACTTTGGTTTTACTCTTCGCTTTCTTTTCCGATTCTCGACTTCTCTTTAGAATCTCTGCTTCTAGCATTCTAACTCTTTCTCTCAACTGTTGCACTTCCATTGTCGGAGCTAACTCCAGTTTCAGCTCTTCTCTTGAAGTTCCCTTCTCCAGGGATTGAGTAGCTTTGTTTCTACTTGCATCTATACTCAACATGTAGCACTCAAATTCTCTTGTATGCGTCAACCATCCTAGCAACTCCTAATCGGAATCGTCATTATAGAGCAATGGATTTTGATACTCTCCCATCTTCGTGTCTTGATTCTTAAAGAGCTGCAAGTTGAACCCGTCTTGAAGCAGATTCTTGTAGTTGTCTGTGTTCAAGGAAAACCTAGTTCGTGCAATCTCGTGCCTTGCTTTCTCCTTATCTTTCTTTTCCATCTCATCGACTATTATTGTTTTCTTCTTGTTGCTCGAGGGTGGGGATACTTGTATTTGAATCCGATCAGACTTTGGCCCTATTGAAATAAAACATGTGCGCCAGTCATGCACACACTCGGCTTGCACCAGCCATGGCCGTCCAAGTAGGATCGAGAAGGTAGCCTCTGAGGTCCTTGGTCTTACTATCAGATAATCAACTTTAAACTCTAAGCCGCCCACAACTGTACTTACATTCTTCAAAAGACCCGTAGGCTTCACTTGTGTTTGATCCGCCATTCTCAAAGACATCTGCATTTCTTCCATGTGGTTGAGGCCCAAAGCTTTCATCATAAACTCAATCATAAGGTTGACTTCGGCTCCACTATCTAACTAAGCGCCGGGGACTGCATATCCTTTAATCTCGACCGTCACAGCTAGAGCATTTGAATCAATTTGCATCGTAATACTTTGAATGATTCCTTGGACATCCTTATCTTGTCTATTTTTATCTCGAGCCTTCCTCGGCTTCTTAATATATTCGTTGTAGAATTGTTTCCTATAAGCAAGTGAACATTTTAGCAATGTGCCAATATCCAGCGTGACTTCCGTGTCAGCGAGCAACTTTACAATATCTACTTCTTCCGAACTTTGTCTTTCCTTTCTAATCTTAGGAGCTTTCAATCTTTCAGGGAATGGTGCTATGCCCGGCACAAACTCCTTGGTCACGGGTGGAAGAATCTCAATCTCTTCCCCATCCTCAAGCTCTTGCTGCTCAGCAAATCTTCCAACTTGGTTTTCTACCTCTTCACGCTCAGCGATCTTCTCTTGACTCCCTTCTTCACCTTCGCCTCCTGGATTCTTCTTCGAATACTCTTGAGTCCTTGTGACTACTTCCACAGTTGGATCTTTGTGTGGTTTCTTGGCCTCGTACGCATCCACAAAGTGCATTGACGAGCTAGAGCCTTCTTGAGGGTTCGGTGTCTTGAACACTACTCCGATTGTAGGGACGTGCTCTTGAACTATCGATGTGGAATGCATCTGAGTATCAACATAGTTCGAGGACCCTACTGGTCCTTTTTCCTTGCCGGCGGCGGCTCTTCGTTTTGGACAATCTTCATCAAAGTGGCCCTCCCCACTACAGTACCTACATAATGGGGTATAATCAATTGGTTTCTTTTCGTTTGGACATCTAGATTGAGTATGGCCAAAGCCATGGCATCTCCAGCACTGGATTGGACCATCTCTTCTTTGATCACGTGCGGCTCCTCTTGGATAGTCTCCTCCTTGACCCTGAGCACCATATCCATAAGTAGGTCTGTTTTCCCAACGAGATGTAGGTGGGACACTTTGAGCGGGCAATCCCGTATAAGGTCTTTCTCTTGTATCTCCGGATTTCATGGTCCTCTCTTCATAAGCTCTCTTGTTATAACATCGGTCCTCTGTGTGATTGGTTCTTCCACAAAAAGTGCAACGCATTCTAGGTGGCGATCTATCTGTGAATACTCTTGAGACTGTAGGGCATTCTGAAGCCAAATGGCCGTAACCATGGCACTTTCCACACCATGTATTTGATCGAAACACTTGATTTGGGTTTGTTGTGACCTCTGGTTTTACTGTCTATGTCTCCTGAGTCATTGTGGCAGCTTTTATAGCTTGCGTGACCAATTCCAATATTTGTTCTTCAGTTAGCGCAGGCTTTACCTCGCCTAGCGTGCTAGTGGCGGCTACAAAAGCTGGGGTCGTCAATGCGGGACTTCCTTGGCCAGGATCTTTCATCGGTATGTTTCCTGGGCCTCCCATTGGCTCGTATAAGAGCTCCATCTTCCTTTGTTGGCATAATTGTACTTCCTCCCACAGCCTCGCTTGTTCCTTAGCATCCATTAAAGTTGCAGGTCTTGTCAGGCTGATATGCTGCTGTGCCGTAGGATCTCTCAATCCCGAAATGAATCTTCGTTTCAATGTCTCATCATTCGGGGCATTCGCGCCCATCTTTCTTACCAACGTTTCCATTCTCTGAATGTAGTTATCGATGCTCTCATTGACTCCTTGTCGCAAGTAATCCATTTGTTGTGCCAATCTATCTTGGAAGCCTTGTCGTCGAAACTTTGCCAAGAAGGCTTCCTTGAGCATCTGATACGTTCCACGCTCTTGTGGTGTAAGATTCCCATACCAATTGGCTGCCTCATCACGGAGAATAGCCGGAAAAATTCTCAACCTTTGACCCTGGTCCACTACCTCATTGGCCTCACAAGTAACCTCAAACAGTTGGATAAAACTATCTGGATCTTCGTCCCAAGCACCTGAAAATTTGGTGAAGTCCCCCAAGTGAACTGAAATCCACTGAGCCATTTCGAACAGAGGTGTGATGTCGATATCACTTCGATCCCAAAAATTTAGTGTGCGCGGCCTCAGGATCCCTCCTTCAAACTTTTGCACTTGATTTGCGACTCTCCTACAGGAGTACACGTTTTTAACAGATTTCCTTGAGCCAATGGAGGTCCACTCACCTGGCGGTTCCCACCTTCTCCTTTCTCTTTCAAGGGCTCTTCTCTGAGCGCGTTCCTCTCTTTGAGTTTGTGTTGCTCCTGACGATGAGCTCCCCTCGCTCATGTACTAGATCTTGGGGTCCGCAAGCTCGGCCAACATGTGGCGCTAGGCGAACCTATGGCACTCTCTTATAGAGACGTGCCAAGCTTTTCCCAAGAGACGCACCAAAATGGTGGACTCTTGGGCCCAAGGAAAAAGTGATTATATGAGACTTTATGTTGTTCAAAACCCCTCGGAATCGGTCTACTTGGATTACCTAGAGCCCACAATTATCTCGCAATGGATTCTTCCTATGTCTATGCACTATCTCATATGTTTCCCGGCAAACGCACCAAAATGTTTAGGCTCTTAGCCGAAGGGAAAGTACACACACACAATGGTATTTAGCTAAACTTTTCGATGCTATGTTAGTTTTGATCGCCCTAAATCCACAATTACACTCTGACGTACCGCGGAAAAATATGGGCCAATACTTGCACTAGGGGGCCTTCAAAGTTTTCATTCCCCAAGAGAAAAAGAATAAAAACCTCCTCCGTCACCCCTCTTGAAATAAGGAGCAATACTGGATGCTAGTCACTACAACTTCATGCTCAAGGAAATTGGAAGGTGATCCCTTCATGATCTCTTAGAAAAACCTTTTGAAATTCAAACAACTAGCTCCCAATTTTTACAGTCGTCAAGGAGATGACTTTTATCCTCACAATCTCACATACGCAGGCTCCATTGGAATTATATTAATTGACTACGGGCATGCTCAGAAGGACAAAAAATTTGACAGCAAAAAAAATCTATCATGTACTTCTCTGATCTTGAAAATCGAGCCTCACTCAAATAATATGTAACTCAAAGCGCTACGCAATTAAGCTAGGACATTCAAAACCATATCTTGATGTCACTTTTAAGGTCCAAATCCGTACAATAGTTTCCTCAAATGAAAAAGGAACACATTTCTTACCCTGACATGCTGTTCATGAAAGCGAGGCATTCACTCTTCGTTGTTCAAAACTCGAGCAAAAAATAAATGAGCTTCAGAGTCAGCAGTAATAGCATAGCATCTTTTATCCTAACCCTTACTACGGGTCGTGAATGAAAATATGACTTTTCCACACAGCTTAATAGGCACGATGGATGATATAGCGCTCCAGAACAAAAGATAGTCACGACCTGATGGCTTATTTGTCATTCAGAAGTCAAAATACACAGTCACTATGAATTCAAGTCATACCAATAAAAAGTATTTCCCCTTCCTATTCGCAGTCTTGTGCCTCCCACACTCGCGTGTATAACCGACAGCCTTCAAAAATCAGAAGCAAGATTTAGAACAAAAAAGGGGTGACGTTCCCTTGTGTGTGCAAGCCACGTAACAAACAAAAACTCTGTTCAAAGATTATTTATTTCCTCACATCGAGAAGCAGCTTCAAATTTTGGAACTAAGCATATAAAAGAGCCTTAGATACGATTGTCCCCCAAATTTGCAGTAAGACAAAGGCACTTCAATCTTTTGACTACCTGCTTTAATCCATGAATCAAGAGACATTTACAACTTACTTTCAAAATCATATTCTCTTCAAACAGCCTGCCAGGCTCTCCCCAGAATGATTAGTAGCGCTCCTCTCCTCTATGATGGTGGCCAGCACTACCGTGTTCCCTTCAAGACTGCTCTGGATGGTCAATCTTCTAGCCACCCGTATCACAACAGAAGACTCTTTCCTTCTTGATATGTGCCCAGCCAATAATACCCTTGAGGAACAACGGATCTAGAGAGAGTATACCTTGCAGCTACCTCCTCCCCTGATCTTTGCTCCGCTACCGGCCTGGAAAAGCCCCCCCCCCCCCCCCCCAGCACCTTCCTCTGTTTTTCAAGGATTAGGCAGAAGAGAACTTTTTGAAGGCCACCGTTCCCTTCTGAAAAAAATCGAGCGAGAGATCTGAGCATTTCCCTTTTTCTGTTTTCCCCCACAAAAACGAGAGAGAGAGCCTCCCAAAATGTGAAAAAAAACCCCTCCCTTATCTGTTCGTGGCCCCCCAAAAAACGAGAGGGAGAGAGAGAGCCTAAAAAAACGCGAAGCCCTCTCCCTTATCTCCTTATCTGCACACTAATATTACCTCGATTATATGCATTTACATCCTTGAATTTCTGTCGGGCAAACAACATATAGTGGTGAGACCAAAGGCATTCGAGTGTCAGAAGCTACAATCAAGTAATGTTATCACATAGGATCTAGCAGCACCAAAATTTGGATCACAGATGCTACTCAGAATATTGAGGATAAAAATACTCCTTGCTACAATGTGGCTCCTTGAAGCTACAAAATACCCGCTATTGTGGTTGATGTGCAGAAGGTTTGGCTTATGGGTGCCGACCTCACCCTTTTGTGCGAAATCCTTAAGCAACCATGTGGCCCATCATCTCTTTATGTCCACCATCGACAAACCATTAAACATCCCTCGAGCTTCTTGAACCATGTAACAGTTGGCATACATCATAGCCAATGCAGTGCCAGCGTCCAAGGGGTAATACTAGAGGTGCTTCACATGCAGCATGGTACGGTAATGTAAATTGGAACTGGTTATCGCCAAAAGCTCTTCTTGTGTCACCAAGGGGTTCCCAGGCCTCATGTTCTGCTTCAAAGCATCTAATTTTAATGCGACATTGCATGCCGAAAGCTCCTGCAAACTGAAATCAAACATATTTTCCTACCAAATAGACCCACATTAGTGCATAAAAACCAACCATTTTGTGAGCTAACAGATGCTTACCTACACTATCTATATTCCAATCTCAAATCACAATGTGTGAACATGATACAAACTGACAATATCTAAATCTAGGGAGAATAGGAACTAGATACAAGAGATTGTGTGCCTAAGAGGTACGAAGAGTATGTGTATGAGAATATGGAGAATATGAATAATTTAGAAATTTTTTACAGTGAACCCGAATTCTGATTATCTAAATCAGAATCTAGTGAATGAACAAGAGGGGAGAGATCTAGACTTGTTATTGACAATATGTTGTTGACACGGACTTCTCCAGATGTCTTCAGATATAGAGCACACCTCCACTAAGTGTGTGGAAACACCTCCTCTAGCTTATCACCTCCAAACATCTTCTCCAAGATCTTCAAGCTACTCCTTCAACTTGCATTGAGCTCCTCGAGTCTTGAGAAGATTGCTCCTTGAGTGATGATTTGATATGAACCAAGGTTCTTCTTATATAGTTTACAAGCTATCACACGATAAGCACAACTAAAAGCAAAGGTGTAAAAAGCATACGATCTCCAAAAAGCCATCGCTAAAAACACACATCATCAACATCGCTATCGAGAAAAGCAAAAAGGTGCAAAGTGTTGTCGCAACACTGTTGATTGCTGATGGGGATCAAACCGTGGTCTATTGACATGCTTTTGGATCATTTGATCTAGACCAAGGCGATCACGCTTTTCTTTGTGTAGAGCTCTAGAGACATGCTAGACTTGCTTAGGATTGACATTGTCTCCAATGATCCCCCCTTCAATGTCATAATGGTACAAGGTTAATAACCTGCAAAACTTCTCATGTCTACAAATATCTCTTAACTGATTTCCACTGAATCTTAAGCTGAGTGTGCATGAAGTTGGATACTTGAGAAACTGCAAACTGAATGTTCGAACGTGTATTACATAGGTATATCAAGCAACCTACTGCTTGACTTTATAATGTAGCATCAAGTGGTTCTGAATCTGCTTTTGACTGTAATGACACTGACATCCATAAGTATCTGCATAGGCTTGGAATCTGTCATCTCAAACCTTTCCAATAATTTTCTACAACTTGTCATATGCTTATTAGCTCCAAAATAAAAAATCCAAGGATTATCTAAGATTGCATTTAATGTTGCTTGATCAAAAGCTATTTCTTCAATAGTAATACATGCATATGAATCTAACTTTGATGATTTAGGTTTTGGATCATCTTGAACACTATTATCCGGTGCTTTCTTCTTCTCATTGAAAATCCTTGTTCTGCATTCTGTTATGTAACGACCTACTTTCTGACAATAATGGCATGCTCCTTTCTTTGAATCAAATGTAGTTGGAGACTTTTCTTTGGGTGTAGAGGAAGCATTAGGAGAAAGACTGGTAGAATTTCTTTCCTTCCCCTTCGACAATGATAACATGGCTTCATCATTCTCTTCTATACTCTTTTGTTGAACTTCATCTTGAAGTAACAAGAACTGTAGCTTTTCAAATGAAAGTCATCTATCTCTTATAGAGAGAGATAAAGAAGTAACAAAAGCATGATATGTAGATGGAAGTGAGTTTAGAAGACGAAATAGCCTGCACAAGCACTACAATAGTGCGTTCGGAGGCCGAAACGAGGTCAGATCGCGATTTCGGCACAACACAGCAAAGCTGTTTTGATCTTGAAAACACACTGAGTATGCTCACCAAAATTTGTGCGATTCTTAGAGTGCAAATGGATGAGTGTCGACGACGCCCCAGATGAAGCGACGACCTGCTCTGATACCAATTGTTGGAGATAGACGTCTGCGGAATCATGCAAACAGCACAAGGAAGAAGAAGAAGTTTGGAGCACAACACACAATAATGAATGTATTACTAGAGATTGTACAAAGATAAGTAGCCCATTAGGGCAATAGGCATATACACAAGCCAGGGGAAAAAAACCTCCTAAAGAGGGAAAAAAGTGCCCCGATGGTCCTAGTGTGTTCACACACATCACTACCTAAATATATCAACATCGATTAGAGCTACACATAAATTTTGGCTTGTTCACAATGATTTTGGTGGTCCTATGAAGACACCTTTATTTGAAAATTACCTATATTTTGTGACTTTCATTGATGAATTTTCTAGACATGCATCTATTTATCCATTGAAAGTAAAGTCCAAAGCTCTAACATTTGTGCATGATAGCTCATTGTGGTTGGAATGTACATCACTTGGACATTCAAACTACATTTTCGAATAGCTACCTACATGAAAAAGTGTGTTTATTTTAGTTCCATGGTTTTGTAGAAGGCACATGGAAAAAAAGTACACATGCAAAAAAAATTGATTGTATGTATTGAAGCATGTTAAGCATGCACATGATGTAATTACTTCTAATGATTTCTATATATTGATGGTATGCAGCTCATTGGTCTCAAGGAGAAGCATATTTCTGAATTTAAGATTGATTTGCATGCCCCTTTTGAGATGCTAGACTTGGGTCTTTTGCATAAATATTTGGATGTCATCTATACAAGTTGATGGTGGAATAACATTGTGTCAAACAAAATACATTGACACATTATTCTAGCATATGACCTTTAAATTTGTAAACCTATTGCCACTCCCATGGAGATAGGTTTATAGTTGAGACTTCATGTTGCTGGAGATTCATTTGATATTGTTACCTATTGGTAGGTTGTTGGATGATTGATTTACATATGCATAACCTGGATTGATATATTAGTTTTGTATTTCTCAAATGAGCAAGCTTATGCATAGTTGAGGTGTTAAGCATTAGCAAATGGTTAGTCACAACTTCTAGTACTTTAGTACTGACCACTTGGATTGTTTTATCCCATGAGGGGATAATTACCACTAGATTTACATGCTTTTTTACTTGGATTGGGCTGGCTGCTATCAAACTTGGGTGTTGACAAGTGGTTCTTGCTTCATGCTTGGGAGCTCATGAATTTCTTTGTTGAGCAAGAAGCAACCTACTGTGGTCACTTCTAATTGTGAGGCTCAGTATAGGGAAGCTTTCACAACCACTAATGAGTGTGTGTGGCTCAGATGCCTTTTTGTTGATCTAGGTGTTGGTAAGTTTTTTGCGACCACCATCTTTATTGATAATCATAAGACATTGGGAGTTGTGAGGATCCCTCTATTCCATGCTCATATAAAGTACATTGAGGTACACTATCATCATGTTAGGGAGAGATTGTCCACTAGAGAGATAATTTTGGCTTATGTGTTCACATAGGTGATGGAGAGTGTTAATCTCCAAAAGAACAAGCTATCCTTGAATTTAGAGCACCTCTATATCAAAAATAACTCAAAACCTTTACCAATTTGGAGGATCAATGCTCGATTACCAAAATCTTGAACAAAGTGTGAAGAGAGTAACTACACAGAAAGTCTGCTACACATAACTCACTCATTGACTAATCAAATGTGTAAAGTTTTTTATAAAGCTTTGCACAAGGTGTTGCTTGTAGTTTGCGCACCTTCTCCAAGTTAAATCATCTCAAAAGACTCAGTAGATCTTGAGAAATGATCTAAACAATTCACCTATGTGTAAAATTGTAGTTCTTTACAGTCGACTTTGACACTTGCAACTTCTAACGAATGGTTCTCCCAAACTTCAGCCCATTTATTCAAATGCTTTTAGCCATAGGTAGCTTACCTTCCAAATTAAAGAATGAGTGCTTGCTTGCTCAAAACTTTACACTGTGGAAGGAGAACTAACCAAATGATTAGCATCGAATTTTGTGCCTATTGCAACTTTACTTCTTCACATTTACACATGTAAATGTTCCTACACTCAATTCTCTCAGCCTGATCACAATTAAGATCTGAAAACTTGTACAAAGTTCAACCAACTATAGACTTAGACTTTTACAAAAACATTTCACAAAAGATTAAACATAGAAGGAGTACACACAGAAATATGGGGCGCAACTTTTCTTCATTTCTGAGAAATTTACATCTAAGTGATGAGAGAGATCTCCTACACTTCTAAAGTGTAATGACTCAAAAACCTTTTAATTCTTCTCTTCACGTGCCCTTTGATATTTGCCCTGACATTTTTACTTGTATATATAGGCAAATATGTACAAGCTCATAACCATACAAAAGGTATAAGTGAGCTAACTCTAAATTAATGTACATATGTATACAAGTCTTCATCTTCTGAACATGTACTTTCTTCATGCTTCATAAATTGATCTTTTCTTCAAACCTTGACTTTAATCCTTCATCAAAACTTCAATTGGTGATTGATTTGCACCAACAGCTCCCCCTCAATCATCAATTGAGGTTTTCTCTATGTTCTTTATACGTGCCATGTCTTTGAATCTCTGTAGCTTTGGTCCATCCAAGCTTTTGGTTAGCATATCAGCTATTTGATCTTTTGTTGAAGTATGTATGACTTCAATCTCCTTATCCATCACCTTCTCGCTTAGAAAGTGATATTGAATCTCAATATGTTTAGTCTTGGCATGAAAAACAGGGTTAGCAGCTAAATACAATGAACTCATGTTATCTCCATGAATAGTGGGTGTACTCTGAATGATGTCAAAACTCTTCATAAGAGTCTTAAGCCATATAACTTCCTTTGCAACTTCAACCATACCTTTGTACTCTGCCTCTATAGATGATAAAGCAATTGTGCGTTGCTTCTTAGAACACCAAGAGATTAGCTTATCTCCCACATAACACAAGTATCCATATGTTGATCTCCTATCATCAAGATTACCTGCCCAATCTGTATCACTATATATCTTGATGTTTGTATCGGATGTAAAACCATAATACAAACCTTCTTTGAGTGTACCCTTAATGTACCTCAACACCCTTTGTCCAGCAACCCAATGTTCTTTCCTAGGACAATGCATGAATTGAGACAACACTCCTACTGCATATGACAAGTCATGCCTAGTTAATGTAGCATAGATCAGACTACCAACCAAACTTTGATATAGCTTCATGTCCTTGAATTCTTCTCCTCCATATCTGCTCAATTTGTGATTCACCTCCATTGGATTAGGTGCTACCCTGCAATCTTCCATTTTAAATTGATCAAAAAATTATTCAAATACCTTTCTTGAGTTACATACACTCCATGTTGAGTGTATGAGATCTCCATGCCCAAGAAATATGACAAGTATCCCAAGTCACTAATCTTGAACTCTTTCTCCATTTGCTTCTTTAGGCTTTGAATGCCTTTCTCATCTGTACCTGTAAGAATTAGATCATCAACATATATGCACATGTAAATGAACCCTTCATCACTTGCTCTGACAAGCAAGCTACTATCTTCTTTAGATACTTGAAAACCAAGTTCCTTCAAGAACTTCACAAGTCTATAGTTCCATGCCCTTGGGGCCTGCTTCAAACCATACAAAGCTCTCTTGAGCTTACATACATGATCTCAATACCTTTCATCTCTGAATCCTTGTGGTTGCTCCATGAAAACATCATCTGAAATATAACCATTTAGAAAAGCATTCTTCATATCTCATTGACATAATTTCCAACCTTTACATGCAGCAATGGCTATGAGTGTCCTGATGGTTGTCATCTTTGCCATAGGACTATAGGTCTCATCATAATCTATACCATATGTCTGAGCAAACCCTTTCACAACAAGTCTAGCTTTATACCTAGACACACTTCCATCTGCATACCTCTTTGTCTTCTAGACCCATTTGCATCCAATGATCTTCTGACTATTTGGTTTAGGAACCAAATCCCATGTCTCATTCTCCATCAATGCATCATACTCTTCCTGCATAGATTTCTCCCAATTTTCCTTACCTTTTGCCTCTTCATATGTAGAAGGGTCTTCATCTGCCTTTACCATATAAGCATAATCTTTAGTATCCAAAAAAGAAGTGTCATAGCTATACCTTGTAGGTTGCCATTTGTTTCTTGATGACCTTCTGAGTTCTCCACTTCTTGAGGTTTCTGGTTCATCACATTCTAGATCAAACCTTGGCACTTCTTCAACTTCAACCTATACTTCATTATTCTCTTCTTCATCAAATATTTGAACCTTTGATTTACCTTTCTTCTGATTCACAACTTCTTCATTACCTGCATGAATATTGATTGTACCTGCATACCAAGTACCTTGCTCATCAAATGTAACATCCTTTGACACAAGGAATTGTTTTGTGGATGGACTTCACAACCTATATCCCATCTGCTTATCATCATATCCAATGAACACATACTTTTTAGCTTTAGGTTCCAATTTGTGCCTTAATTGAGATGGCACATATGCATATGCCAAACAAATACTTTGCAATGATCTAGGGTAGGTATCTTACCCCACCATGCCTCATATGGTTTCATACCCTGCAAAGCTTTACATGTTAATCTATTGACCAAATATGTAGCTATATTTACAGCCTCAACCCACAAATAATTGGGACAATTTTTCTCCTTCATCATGGATCTTGCAAACTCAACAAGAGTTCTATTCCTCCTTTCTACTACACCATTTCGTTGAGGAGAGTACCTGCAAGTAACCTCTCTTTTTATACCTGCATTCCACAAGTAATCACTAAATTCATTAGAGAAATACTCTCCCCCTCCATTTGACCTTAGTCTTTTCAACTTTTGACCTGTGATTCTTTCTGTATACACATGATAATGCTTGAATGTATTGAATACTTCTTATTTATCTTTGATCATATATATTGTGATCCACCTGGTAGCATCATCAACATAAATCACATAATACCTTGAACCATTTATACTGAAATCCTTTGAAGGTCCCCACACATCTGTATGTACCAATTTAAGCTTCTCTGAATACATGAAACCATGCTTGGAATAAGATTGCTTATGAGCATTACCTAATTGACATGCCTCACATCGTTATGTCATATGTTGACCTGCAACATTAGGCAATCCAAGCATTCAACCATTGTTAACCATATCTTTAATACCTCTTTCATTGAAATATCCAAGCCTTTTGTGCCAAAGATCTAGCTCAGAAATCTTATGTCCTCCATAAGTGAACAAGGCATGAACAACATTACCTTGAATCTTCAATGTGAAGAGTCTTCCTTCTTCTTCCCTGAAACAATTTGTTTATACCCATTGCTAGGGTCTTCCACAAAAACTCCTTCATTAGTGAACCTTACTTCATAACCTTTTTCAACAATTTGTCCTACACTTATCAATTTCTTTGGAATTGTAGGAACATACAAGACCTTACTCAAGAGAGTACTTCCATCCTTGGCCTTCATTGATCCAATTGACTTCACATTATGCTTTGTATTATCACCTGTTTGAACTACATTATTAGTTACCTTAATCTCCAAATCAGTCATCAAGGCTATGTTGCCACTCAGGTGATTGCTACACCCTGAGTCAATGTAGAAGACTCTTTGGTCTTCACTTTGCCTTTCACAAGTTGCATTCATGATCAAGGTTGAATCCTCCTTCTGATCTAAAGCATAATTATAGTAGGTATGTTGTAGGATTGGCTTTGGAATCCTCTACCTGCATTTCTTCCAAAGTAACCTCTAGTACCACTAGCTCTAAAATTACCTCTTTGATTTCTGCCACCTCTTCCTCTTGAATTAAAGTTCTGATTATATCCACCATTGTTCTGAGTATTATGCCAACAATCATGAGCTAAGTGATTTGTCTTACCACAAATCCAACAAGCTTTGGCTCCATCTTTATTACTTCTGCCTCTTCCTCTGCCTTTGCCACCTCCTCTTCCTCTTAGGAAGTTAGCCTGGCTAGTTGTACCTTCATCTTCATTTGCTTATTGCTTCCCTTTGCTATTCTTCTTCTTATCCTTTGAATACATTGCTTGACCTACACTTTTATCACCTTCTCCTTTGACATCCTGCTCAAAGGTTAGCATGTGTCCTACCAACTCATTTAAATCAGGAGTAAAATGATCTAGTGACAATTCAGTAGACAAAATGAATGGCTTCCATTTCTCATCACCTCTCAAACCTGTGAGGATTTGGCTTACCAATTTATCCTCCTCAATATCTTCATCAACTACGCCTAATGCATCTGCAATGTCCTTCATCCTTGTTACATAATCAAACTAGAAGTTTTCATGGTACGATACTATTTCTCATCCAAGATATGCATTACTTACCAAGCATGAAGCTAAACAACTAGTGAACACACGAGTGCCATAGCACCCAATCCAATTTGAGTTAGAAAAAACAAGTAGATTGACGATAATGATCCCCCCTTGGGATAAAACAATCCAAGTAGCCAAGTACAACTCAAGTAGCAAAAGATGCACTTAACCACCTAGTAATGCTTGAAACTTGGGTAATGCATAAACTTGCTCATATGAGAGACCAAAAACTAAATATTAGGTTTGATTATGCATAAGTAAATATAGCATCCAAGAGCCTACTCATAGAGAAAAACATGAAATGCATCTCCAACATCATGAAAACTCAACTATAAACTTGTTTGGATGGGAGTATCAATAGGTTTGCAATCTTCAAGGCCAAAATGCTATATAATGTATCAATGTATTTTGTTTGACACAAAAGTGTCCCCATCAAATTGCAAAAATTTAATGCCAGAATAATGATGTCAATGCTTCAAATCTGACATCTCAAAATAGACATGCAAATGAGCCTTAAATTCAGAAATATGCTCCTCATTAGGACTAACAAGTAGCATATCATCAACATATACAACCAAGATAAGAAGTACATCATCTGCATGCTTAAGATATAATTTGTTCTTAGATGGATTGTTCTCAAATCCATGTATTAGCAAATAAGCATGTATTTTTTCATACCAAGCACGTGGTGCTTATTTTGATCCATACAATGCCTTTCTCACCCTATGTACTTTTTTTTCATGCCCTTTTTGCATAAAATTGTGGGGCAAAAGTATATACACCTCTTCATGTTATGCATTTTCAATGTCCAATTGATATACATTCTGCAAGTGTGCAAATGCTATGAACTTTTTTCATCTGACACATGGAAGCAAATATCTCATCAAAATCAATACCCTTCTCTTGAGCATAGCCTTTGTAAAAAGCCCACATGTATAGCTTTCAATTGTTCTATTAAGCTTACGTTTTAGGTTACATACTCATTTAGTGCCATCAATCTTTTTTGCTCGGAGGAAAATCACATAAAGACCAAGTACCATTATTCAATATAACATCATATTCTGATTATGAAACAAGCTTCCATGTTTTTGAATTTTGTATTTCATGAAAAGAAATAGGCTCATTCTCATCAAAAAGACTAGATGTGGCCATTGCATACTAATCTAATGCAAAAGAAGGAGCATGAATGAGTCTAATATGACAAAGGTGCTTCTCAATTGCTATCTCTCCAAGTCTACACCACCCATGGCATAGTTTTTACCTTTTTTAGGTTAGTTCTCTCATCAATAAGTGCATCATGTAAATTTCCATAAAAAAATAGAATGATTTGCATCATCATTTCATCAAAGAGAAGCATTTGGGTGTCCACTTGTAGAAAGAGGTAGCAAAGTTCATACACATCCTAATTGATGTCTCCTTGATATATGAAAATAAGGTTTCAATTTCATCTTCCATAAAAACAATATCATAAATAATGAGAAAGTGTTTGGTGTGTGGATGATAGAGTCAATAGTCTTTGCTTTCAAGATTGTACTAATAAAAATATATCTCATAGCCCTATCATCCCATTTCCTGCATTATTATTCACACACTAATGCCTATCCAAAAAAATAAAAACATTTAGATGAGCAAGAAGTGGCTTGCAGCCATGTCAAGCCTCCTATGGAGTGATAGATTGCAATGTTTTGGTGGGACACATATCAAGTACATATGCTATACACATAATAGTCGTAAGTGAGAAGTTGTGGTAAAGCTTGGTTTTGCCCATATGCCTTGCTATTTCCATGAGAGATATGTTATTCCTATCAACAAATCCATTTTGTTGAGGTGTACACGACACTATACACTGATATTTTATCCAACGCTTAGCCAAAAATGCATTAAATTCAAAATACACATACTCCCCCACTTGTTTAGGATGGAAGGTGCCCATTTTACATACTGATAAATTTTTAGCCATAACCTAGAACTACTTGAAGCACATAAATGCTTTGGACATCGCTTTCAATGGACAAACCCATGCATGCCTTGAAAAGTGATCACTCAAGTTCATGAAGTGTAAGTGATTTCCAAATGAAGATGTCTAGATAAGACCACAAACATCATTATGAACAAGCTGCAATCTATATGCAACTCCAATTGAACCATCTTTGAAAAGATAGGATGCTCCATTTAACCCAAAATATAGTCCTCATAGACATGCTTAGAAGGTTTCTCAAGTTTAGATAGAGAGGAAACCACTTCATATTTCTAAATGTGAAGCAAGCTAGTAAAATTAAGATGACCGAAGTCAAAATTTTTCATGCAAAATAACATGAGAATCATGAACTACACATGTTAAATCATTCTCCAATTTTGCATAATCTATAAGCTTATATGAAAAAAATCATAGAATTCCACAAGAAATAATATCATTATCATTCGAGAGATCCTGAACTGTATATATGTCATCAATAAATTCAACAAAGAAGCCCATCTTAACGAGTGTCAAAATTGATAATAGATTTTTCTTGATCCTTGACACATACAAGGCACTTGAAAGTATGAAATAATTACCATGAACAATAATAAATATGATCTTTCCAACTCCCATGATAGGATAAAGTTGTTCAAACATGTGATATATTCTCTATAGGGGGAGGCTCAAGTGAAGTGAAGAAACCACACTATGAGGTAATTTATGTTGGAAATGGGGTGGGCCTCAATAATAATAATCATCACAGGTTTATAGGATCTTCCAACACATGAACCTTAGCATACACACTTGGATACTCAAAAAGAAGATAAGTGAGAGATAAAGAGAGAATAGACAAGGTTTTCCAAGTGTATGGTAAGCTAGGATGCTGATGGACTCTTGAGCCCAAGGAAAAAGTGATTATATGAGACTTTATGTTGTTCAAAACCCTTCGGAATCGGTCTACTTGGATTACCTAGAGCCCACAATTATCTCGCAATGGATTCTTCCTATGTCTATGCACTATCTCATATGTTTTTCGGCAAACGCACCAAAATGTTTAGGCTCTTAGCCGAAGGGAAAGTACACACACACAATGGTATTTGGCTAAACTTTCCGATGCTATGTTAGTTTTGATCGCCCTAAATCCACAATTACACTCTGACGTACCGCGGAAAAATATGGGCCAATACTTGCACTAGGGGGCCTTCAACTCTAGTGGTTACCTTTTAGCAAACCCTCTTCTCTCACTCTCACACATACCTATGCTTTCACACACTCTCCTGCACTCTTACTTCCCCTTTCCCTCTTATCCACCCACACTCAGTCACAATTCCATATGTATATTCGCACACAGACAAAGTCACCCAATCCTCTAGCATAAATCGATCAAGGTACTCTTGCATTCATGCACCACCATACATACTTTCACTGCAAACCCTCATTATTCCCCAATGTAATTCTTCACAAAGAAACATACCGTACATGGCCCATGTAACTCTCTAAGCCCCTTTTAAGATGCTCATGCCTAAACCCATGCATTCCCCTTATGTTACATCTATGCCAACCCATGCTCATATAAATTCATTTACCTCACGTTTTAAGCAAATACGCACTATATGAGCATCATTTATTATTACTTTCCATATTAACCTTGCAAAGTTTTCATTCCCCAAAAGGAAAAGAATAAAAACCTCCTCCGTCACCCCTCTTGAAATAAGGAGCAATACTGGATGCTAGTCACTACAACTTCATGCTCAAGGAAATTGGAAGGTGATCCCTTCATGATCTCTTAGAAAAACCTTTTGAAATTCAAACAACTAGCTCCCAATTTTTACAGTCGTCAAGGAGATGACTTTTATCCTCACAATCTCACATACGCAGGCTCCATTGGAATTATATTAATTGACTACGGGCATGCTCAGAAGGACAAAAAATTTGACAGCAAAAAAAATCTATCATGTACTTCTCTGATCTTGAAAATCGAGCCTCACTCGAATAATATGTAACTCAAAGCGCTACGCAATTAAGCTAGGACATTCAAAACCATATCTTGATGTCACTTTTAAGGTCCAAATCCGTACAATAGTTTCCTCAAATGAAAAAGGAACACATTTCTTACCCTGACATGCTGTTCATGAAAGCGAGGCATTCACTCTTCGTTGTTCAAAACTCGAGCAAAAAATAAATGAGCTTCAGATTCAGCAGTAATAGCATAGCATCTTTTATCCTAACCCTTACTACGGGTCGTGAATGAAAATATGACTTTTCCACACAGCTTAATAGCCACGATGGATGATATAGCACTCCAGAACAAAAGATAGTCACGACCTGATGGCTTATTTGTCATTCAGAAGTCAAAATACACAGTCACTATGAATTCAAGTCATACCAATAAAAAGTATTTCCCCTTCCTATTCGCAGTCTTGTGCCTCCCACACTCGCGTGTATAACCGACAGCCTTCAGAAATCAGAAGCAAGATTTAGAACAAAAAAGGGGTGACGTTCCCTTGTGTGTGCAAGCCACGTAACAAACAAAAACTCTGTTCAAAGATTATTTATTTCCTCACATCGAGAAGCAGCTTCAAATTTTGGAACTAAGCATATAAAAGAGCCTTAGAGTTTTTGATTTTACAGATACGATTGTCCCCCAAATTTGCAGTAAGACAAAGGCACTTCAATCTTTTGACTACCTGCTTTAATCCATGAATCAAGAGACATTTACAACTTACTTTCAAAATCATATTCTCTTCAAACAGCCTGCCAGGCTCTCCCCAGAATGATTAGTAGCGCTCCTCTCCTCTATGATGGTGGCCAGCACTACCGTGTTCCCTTCAAGACTGCTCTGGATGGTCAATCTTCTAGCCACCCGTATCACAACAGAAGACTCTTTCCTTCCTGATATGTGCCCAGCCAATAATACCCTTGAGGAACAACGGATCTAGAGAGAGTATACCTTGCAGCTACCTCCTCCCCTGATCTTTGCTCCGCTACCGGCCTGGAAAAGCCCCCCCCCCCCCCCCCCCCCCAGCACCTTCCTCTGTTTTTCAAGGATTAGGCAGAAGAGAACTTTTTGTAGGCCATCGTTCCCTTCTGAAAAAATCGAGCGAGAGATCTCAGCATTTCCCTTTTTCTGTTTTCCCCCACAAAAACGAGAGAGAGAGCCTCCCAAAACGTGAAAAAAAACCCCTCCCTTATCTATTCATGGCCCCCCAAAAAACGAGAGGGAGAGAGAGAGCCTAAAAAAACGCGAAGCCCTCTCCCTTATCTCCTTATCTGCACACTAATATTACCTCGATTATATGCATTTACATCCTTGAATTTCTGTCGGGCAAACAACATATAGTGGTGAGACCAAAGGCATTCGAGTGTCAGAAGCTACAATCAAGTAATGTTATCACATAGGATCTAGCAGCACCAAAATTTGGATCACAGATGCTACTCAGAATATTGAGGATAAAAATACTCCTTGCTACAATGTGGCTCCTTGAAGCTACAAAATACCCGCTATTGTGGTTGATGTGCAGAAGGTTTGGCTTATGGGTGCCGACCTCACCCTTTTGTGTGAAATCCTTAAGCAACCATGTGAGCCCATCATCTCTTTATGTCCACCATCGGCAAACCATTTAACATCCCTCGAGCTTCTTGAACCATGTAACAGTTGGCATACATCATAGCCAATGCAGTGCCAGCGTCCAAGGGGTAATACTAGAGGTGCTTCACATGCAGCATGGTACGGTAATGTAAATTGGAACTGGTTATCGCCAAAAGCTCTTCTTGTGTCACCAAGGGGTTCCCAGGCCTCATGTTCTGCTTCAAAGCATCTAATTTTAATGTGACATTGCATGCCGAAAGCTCCTGCAAACTGAAATCAAACATATTTTCCTACCAAATAGACCCACATTAGTGCATAAAAACCAACCATTTTGTGAGCTAACATGCTCCCCTCTTCTTATTTGCGAAGTCGTCCTCGACAAGCCATTCTTGATGCAATATAATCAAAACAACCATGAAAATATCAGTGTACAACAAGCTTGCATACCTTTCCATCGAGCCATCACCCCAATTGGACCTGCACTCATTGAAGCTAGTAGTGCTAAAAAAATCACTCATGAATACATACAAATCAGTCACTTCCAAATGATCCAAGAACATGCACATATATGCAACTCCAATTCCGCATACATCAATTTGCTCATGCATTCCATTATGAACACGTTCTCAACCAAAATGATACATACATACCTTTCCATGTATTACACATGCACTGTCATTGCGAAAAACAGAAACGGAAATACCGAAATAAACAACAATAACTGAAATGAATTCAACAGGAGATGCTACATACCCAAAATGCATACCCCATTATTGCACCTACTATTTGCTATGTACACATAGTCCATGACTAGACGTTCCCAAAGAATCCCCATCGTCGTCCTACAGAAACCATTGAGACTCGAGTACAAGTCAAGACCTACATAAAACCCTGGAGTATCCCGCACTGTAGAAAACCCTCGGATAGAGCACACAAGTTATAAATCAAGACCATTGCATTACCTCGCTAAAGCCTCATCCATAAGTACATATAGAGTCTCCGTGCCTTCAAGAATGTTGATTCAAAGTGAGCTGATCTGTCACAAGCCATCACATACCAATCACACAAGCAAATAACGTTCCCTTCCAGGCGATCATCGCCCTCTCCTCTCTCTCTCTCCCCCTCAGGAGTGGGGAATAATTTCATGTGAAAATTTTATTTATATTCACACGTTGGCCTACATTGACACTGGATGCGATTCGTGGACCTGACCGCCCGATCAGGTTGATTCCACCCATCTACCAACGCAATGCAGCGCACAACACACAAACACACAGTGATAACACATAACATATATTAGCTAGCCCATAACGAAGTTGGATACGGCTCATGGTCGTGACTACCCAGCCACGATGGCTCCACCTACCTACCAACCCGTTATGACGCGTAGCTAAGACACAAACATATATATCCCAAGCCTATGGCGAAACTAGCTGCAGCTCGTGGTCCTAACCACCCGGCGAGGATAAATCCACCCACCTACTAGCCCACCATAGCGCATTGGTACGATCACAGCAACACAAATTTTTTCTTTTCTTTTCTTTTCTTCGTTTGTTTTTCATAGTTAATTAGTTCACCCAAGTCCTGAGAATTAGGGAGAGGAAGAAAGGGACTTTCCCACTTTTCCCACACATGCATGCAAACATATACACTCTAGCCTTTGACAGATCAACCACCTCTTCACTTCATTCTCTCAATTACAAACACTACATATGTATTCATCGAGTTGACTTTTCACTAGGTAACCACAGCCGGCTATGCCTTAGTTCCTCGTATACCTATCCCTAGGTGTCCTAGAATGTGAGTCTCTGGGATGTCTCATGTAGTCTCACATCGTACTCGCATCCCGACAACTTCCCTAGGGCGAGTCAGGCTCAACTTCAGGAGCTCCGTCATCACTTCCTAGCGTTAGCACATCTGCCCAAGCCCATGTGATATCGTTTTCCTCGTTAGGCATTTCCCTCGAAGGATCGAAATAGTAATATCGATCTCCCGCCCATCCTACATGTCGAGTTAGGTATTCCTCAAAACACTCAATGTAAAATGCAACACCCAAACCCTAGTTTATAAAGCATACCAGCCAATGCGCTTCCTCAACATCGTATTCCGTCTCAAAGTCGTCGACATCTATGTCCATGCGGGTGAATGTTTGGTCCGAGAAATATATCCTTAGCTCGTACAAGTAGAGTTGCGTTATTTGATCTGCCATTTCGTTACTTAGCTCCTAGCAGTCTATATGCGCATATATATATATAACTATACATGTATGTACAAGGAGTCTACTTCGTCATTTCGTTTGGATCTCGTCTGGCTTCTCCCGTCCTAATATCACTTGAAATATGGTTTAACTCGAAGCGCGTTAACCTTCACGGGAGCATATTCTTCTCCTAAATCTTGAATTTGCATGGAACCATTGGAGTTGAGTTCCACCACCTTAAATGGTACTACCCATCTTGTCTGCAACTTCCCCGGGAATTCATAATATTTACTATCATAGACTAGCACCAAATCCCCTTCATGAATCACATAGGTCTTGAGATTCTTATCATGCCTCTCCTTACGTCTCTTCTGAATAGCTTCCAAACTTTGCTGTGCGATGAGTCTCTTTTCTTCCAGCTTGACCAGTTGTATGTACTTTTCCTTCAATGACTCTTCCTCGCCCAACCTGGCTTCGATGGCCACTCTTAATGTTGGAACTTCTTTTTCGATGGGAAAGATGGCTTCCTCGCCATATACTAGGGAGAACGGAGTGCTCTTTGTCGTCACTCGGTAGGATGTTCTATACGCCCACAAAGCTTCCAAAAGTCTCTCATCCCAGTCTCTCCTATGCACAGCTACTGTCTTTGTTAGAATCTGTTCCAGCACCTTGTTGGTAACCTCCACTTGTCCATTTGCCCTCGGATAATATGGGGTACTCTTCCGATGTTTGATCTTATATAATTCCATTAATTCTTCGATCAGTTCGTTGACAAAATGTGTTCCTCTATCACTCACTATCTCCAACGGGCATCCGAATCGAGTGATAATTTGTTCATACAAAAATTTAGCTACATCAACAGCTCGGTCAGTCTTCAGAGCTTTGGCTTCTACCCACTTGGTAACATAGTCAGTACAGACCAAGATATACCTATTAGACCGACGTCTTGAGGGAGGATCAATAGGCCCCACAAAATCAATTCCCCACTTCTCAAAAGGTTTAAGAGCAAGCACCGGCGTGAGAGGAGCAGCATGTGCTAATGTGGGTTTGCCCATTCGTTGGCATTTGTCGCATTTCTTACAGTATGTATGTGAGTCTTTGAACAGCGTTGGCCACCAATACCCAACCAATAAAATCTTTCTTGCCGTCAGTTCACCAGCAAAATGCCCACCGCAAGGTTCGTCATGCAAAGCCCTCAACACTAGATTTGCTTCTTCTTCCTCGAGACACCTCCGATAAATGCTCTCATGAACAAAATATAGATAGAGTTGCCCCCCAATGATGCTATGGTGCTTCGCCAATGCTAACATTTTTGCTTCTCTCTCTTGCTTGCTCCTGGCGGATATTGAGTGGTGCACAAGAAATTCATCAAGTCGGCATACCAAGGTACTTTAGCTTCAACCTAGAATAGATGCCCATCAGGAGCATCATCGGGCACACCATAGATTGGCTCCTCATTAACAATTCGAGATAAATGGTCAGCCAATATATGTGCTTTGCTTGGTCTGGTTACCACTGTGAACTGAAATTCTTGGAGAAGTAGCATCCACCTCATCAATCGCCCTGATAGCTCGGGTTTATTAATGATGTACTTAAGGGCTTCATGATCCACATAAAAAGTGAAATGCTTTCCCATCAGGTAATGTCGATACTTGTTCACCGCAAAGATCATCGAGAGGCATTCCTTCTCCGTAGTCGTATAGTTCCTCTCAGTGCTATTCAAATTGCGACTTGCGTAATAAATAGGGTGGTCCAACTTCTTTTCATCGGCTTGGCATAGTACTGCTCCAACCGCAATATGAGAAGCGTCGGTATGCACATGGAATTCTTTCGTCCAGTCAGGTGCTACCAAAATCGGTGCATTTATCAATCTCTCTTTGATCGAGTCGAATGCAACTTGACACTCTTCAGTCCATTGGTATTGTTGGTCTTTCCTCAAAAGATTTGTCAGTGGTGCCGCTATTGATGCAAAATTTAATATAAACCGTCGGTAATAATTCGCATGGCCCAAGAATCCTTTGAGTTGTCGCAAGTTTTGCGGAGGTGGAAGTTGTCCAATTTTTTCCACTTTATCCTCGTCAACCGCGATTCCTTTTTCGGAAATAACATGTCCCAAAAGCAGTCCTCTTCGTACTCCAAATGTGCACTTTTCAGGATTCAATGCGATGCCTTTTTCAATGCTTCTTCTTAAAATCGCTTCGATCCTCTCCATCATGTTTTCATCGTCGCCTCTGATCGCAAAGTCATCAAGAAATATCTCCATCCAATCCTGCAAATAGTCTTGATATGCAGCTATCATTGCCCTCTGGAATGTGATTAGTGCATTGCATAATCCAAATGGCATCACACGATATGCATACGTACCCCATTCTGTAGTGAAAGTAGTTTTTGATTGATCCTCTTCATGGATTTGGATCTGGTTGTACCCACTAAAACCATCCAAAAATGAGTACAATTTATGGCCAGCCACTCTGTCCAAGATTTGATCAGTAAACGGCAAGGGGAAGTGATCCTTCTTTGTGCGCTCGTTCAACTTACGATAATCTATGCAAATACGGATTTTCTTATTTTTCTTCGGAACAACTACAATTGGTGATACCCACTCGCTAGATGCAATGGGATATATGAATCCTGCTTCCAATAATTTGGTCAATTCCAACTTGATCAATTCCGAGTAGACTGGATTTGTCCGCCTAAGACGTTGACATATTGGTCGTGTGCCTTCTTCCAAGTCTATATAATGTTGGCAGATTCGAGGATCAATTCCTCTCAAATCACTGTATGACCATGCAAAGGCTTTGCCGAAATTTTTGAGTGTCATTTTAATACAATCTCGTACTCCATCTCGTAGCTCTGACCCTACACTCAAGAACTTTTCTGGAAAAACTTCCCATTTTTCCACCTGAGCTTCTCGCGAATATTCCTTATTCCTTGATGACACTGTGATTGAAACATGCTCTCCAATCACGCGTGCATGGTTGGCCAGTAAATCATTGTTTTGTTCTCTTTCAATTGAACCTAATTTCTTTAGTTCAGCTTTTGCAATGGCTTCCGACACTTTGGTTTTACTCTTCGCTTTCTTTTCCGATTCTCGACTTCTCTTTAGAATCTCTGCTTCTAGCATTCTAACTCTTTCTCTCAACTGTTGCACTTCCATTGTCGGAGCTAACTCCAGTTTCAGCTCTTCTCTTGAAGTTCCCTTCTCCAGGGATTGAGTAGCTTTGTTTCTACTTGCATCTATACTCAACATGTAGCACTCAAATTCTCTTGTATGCGTCAACCATCCTAGCAACTCCTAATCGGAATCGTCATTATAGAGCAATGGATTTTGATACTCTCCCATCTTCGTGTCTTGATTCTTAAAGAGCTGCAAGTTGAACCCGTCTTGAAGCAGATTCTTGTAGTTGTCTGTGTTCAAGGAAAACCTAGTTCGTGCAATCTCGTGCCTTGCTTTCTCCTTATCTTTCTTTTCCATCTCATCGACTATTATTGTTTTCTTCTTGTTGCTCGAGGGTGGGGATACTTGTATTTGAATCCGATCAGACTTTGGCCCTATTGAAATAAAACATGTGCGCCAGTCATGCACACACTCGGCTTGCACCAGCCATGGCCGTCCAAGTAGGATCGAGAAGGTAGCCTCTGAGGTCCTTGGTCTTACTATCAGATAATCAACTTTAAACTCTAAGCCGCCCACAACTGTACTTACATTCTTCAAAAGACCCGTAGGCTTCACTTGTGTTTGATCCGCCATTCTCAAAGACATCTGCGTTTCTTCCATGTGGTTGAGGCCCAAAGCTTTCATCATAAACTCAATCATAAGGTTGACTTCGGCTCCACTATCTAACTAAGCGCCGGGGACTGCATATCCTTTAATCTCGACCGTCACAGCTAGAGCATTTGAATCAATTTGCATCGTAATACTTTGAATGATTCCTTGGACATCCTTATCTTGTCTATTTTTATCTCGAGCCTTCCTCGGCTTCTTAATATATTCGTTGTAGAATTGTTTCCTATAAGCAAGTGAACATTTTAGCAATGTGCCAATATCCAGCGTGACTTCCGTGTCAGCGAGCAACTTTACAATATCTACTTCTTCCGAACTTTGTCTTTCCTTTCTAATCTTAGGAGCTTTCAATCTTTCAGGGAATGGTGCTATGCCCGGCACAAACTCCTTGGTCACGGGTGGAAGAATCTCAATCTCTTCCCCATCCTCAAGCTCTTGCTGCTCAGCAAATCTTCCAACTTGGTTTTCTACCTCTTCACGCTCAGCGATCTTCTCTTGACTCCCTTCTTCACCTTCGCCTCCTGGATTCTTCTTCGAATACTCTTGAGTCCTTGTGACTACTTCCACAGTTGGATCTTTGTGTGGTTTCTTGGCCTCGTACGCATCCACAAAGTGCATTGACGAGCTAGAGCCTTCTTGAGGGTTCGGTGTCTTGAACACTACTCCGATTGTAGGGACGTGCTCTTGAACTATCGATGTGGAATGCATCTGAGTATCAACATAGTTCGAGGACCCTACTGGTCCTTTTTCCTTGCCGGCGGCGGCTCTTCGTTTTGGACAATCTTCATCAAAGTGGCCCTCCCCACTACAGTACCTACATAATGGGGTATAATCAATTGGTTTCTTTTCGTTTGGACATCTAGATTGAGTATGGCCAAAGCCATGGCATCTCCAGCACTGGATTGGACCATCTCTTCTTTGATCACGTGCGGCTCCTCTTGGATAGTCTCCTCCTTGACCCTGAGCACCATATCCATAAGTAGGTCTGTTTTCCCAACGAGATGTAGGTGGGACACTTTGAGCGGGCAATCCCGTATAAGGTCTTTCTCTTGTATCTCCGGATTTCATGGTCCTCTCTTCATAAGCTCTCTTGTTATAACATCGGTCCTCTGTGTGATTGGTTCTTCCACAAAAAGTGCAACGCATTCTAGGTGGCGATCTATCTGTGAATACTCTTGAGACTGTAGGGCATTCTGAAGCCAAATGGCCGTAACCATGGCACTTTCCACACCATGTATTTGATCGAAACACTTGATTTGGGTTTGTTGTGACCTCTGGTTTTACTGTCTATGTCTCCTGAGTCATTGTGGCAGCTTTTATAGCTTGCGTGACCAATTCCAATATTTGTTCTTCAGTTAGCGCAGGCTTTACCTCGCCTAGCGTGCTAGTGGCGGCTACAAAAGCTGGGGTCGTCAATGCGGGACTTCCTTGGCCAGGATCTTTCATCGGTATGTTTCCTGGGCCTCCCATTGGCTCGTATAAGAGCTCCATCTTCCTTTGTTGGCATAATTGTACTTCCTCCCACAGCCTCGCTTGTTCCTTAGCATCCATTAAAGTTGCAGGTCTTGTCAGGCTGATATGCTGCTGTGCCGTAGGATCTCTCAATCCCGAAATGAATCTTCGTTTCAATGTCTCATCATTCGGGGCATTCGCGCCCATCTTTCTTACCAACGTTTCCATTCTCTGAATGTAGTTATCGATGCTCTCATTGACTCCTTGTCGCAAGTAATCCATTTGTTGTGCCAATCTATCTTGGAAGCCTTGTCGTCGAAACTTTGCCAAGAAGGCTTCCTTGAGCATCTGATACGTTCCACGCTCTTGTGGTGTAAGATTCCCATACCAATTGGCTGCCTCATCACGGAGAATAGCCGGAAAAATTCTCAACCTTTGACCCTGGTCCACTACCTCATTGGCCTCACAAGTAACCTCAAACAGTTGGATAAAACTATCTGGATCTTCGTCCCAAGCACCTGAAAATTTGGTGAAGTCCCCCAAGTGAACTGAAATCCACTGAGCCATTTCGAACAGAGGTGTGATGTCGATATCACTTCGATCCCAAAAATTTAGTGTGCGCGGCCTCAGGATCCCTCCTTCAAACTTTTGCACTTGATTTGCGACTCTCCTACAGGAGTACACGTTTTTAACAGATTTCCTTGAGCCAATGGAGGTCCACTCACCTGGCGGTTCCCACCTTCTCCTTTCTCTTTCAAGGGCTCTTCTCTGAGCGCGTTCCTCTCTTTGAGTTTGTGTTGCTCCTGACGATGAGCTCCCCTCGCTCATGTACTAGATCTTGGGGTCCGCAAGCTCGGCCAACATGTGGCGCTAGGCGAACCTATGGCACTCTCTTATAGAGACGTGCCAAGCTTTTCCCAAGAGACGCACCAAAATGGTGGACTCTTGGGCCCAAGGAAAAAGTGATTATATGAGACTTTATGTTGTTCAAAACCCCTCGGAATCGGTCTACTTGGATTACCTAGAGCCCACAATTATCTCGCAATGGATTCTTCCTATGTCTATGCACTATCTCATATGTTTCCCGGCAAACGCACCAAAATGTTTAGGCTCTTAGCCGAAGGGAAAGTACACACACACAATGGTATTTAGCTAAACTTTTCGATGCTATGTTAGTTTTGATCGCCCTAAATCCACAATTACACTCTGACGTACCGCGGAAAAATATGGGCCAATACTTGCACTAGGGGGCCTTCAAAGTTTTCATTCCCCAAGAGAAAAAGAATAAAAACCTCCTCCGTCACCCCTCTTGAAATAAGGAGCAATACTGGATGCTAGTCACTACAACTTCATGCTCAAGGAAATTGGAAGGTGATCCCTTCATGATCTCTTAGAAAAACCTTTTGAAATTCAAACAACTAGCTCCCAATTTTTACAGTCGTCAAGGAGATGACTTTTATCCTCACAATCTCACATACGCAGGCTCCATTGGAATTATATTAATTGACTACGGGCATGCTCAGAAGGACAAAAAATTTGACAGCAAAAAAAATCTATCATGTACTTCTCTGATCTTGAAAATCGAGCCTCACTCAAATAATATGTAACTCAAAGCGCTACGCAATTAAGCTAGGACATTCAAAACCATATCTTGATGTCACTTTTAAGGTCCAAATCCGTACAATAGTTTCCTCAAATGAAAAAGGAACACATTTCTTACCCTGACATGCTGTTCATGAAAGCGAGGCATTCACTCTTCGTTGTTCAAAACTCGAGCAAAAAATAAATGAGCTTCAGAGTCAGCAGTAATAGCATAGCATCTTTTATCCTAACCCTTACTACGGGTCGTGAATGAAAATATGACTTTTCCACACAGCTTAATAGGCACGATGGATGATATAGCGCTCCAGAACAAAAGATAGTCACGACCTGATGGCTTATTTGTCATTCAGAAGTCAAAATACACAGTCACTATGAATTCAAGTCATACCAATAAAAAGTATTTCCCCTTCCTATTCGCAGTCTTGTGCCTCCCACACTCGCGTGTATAACCGACAGCCTTCAAAAATCAGAAGCAAGATTTAGAACAAAAAAGGGGTGACGTTCCCTTGTGTGTGCAAGCCACGTAACAAACAAAAACTCTGTTCAAAGATTATTTATTTCCTCACATCGAGAAGCAGCTTCAAATTTTGGAACTAAGCATATAAAAGAGCCTTAGATACGATTGTCCCCCAAATTTGCAGTAAGACAAAGGCACTTCAATCTTTTGACTACCTGCTTTAATCCATGAATCAAGAGACATTTACAACTTACTTTCAAAATCATATTCTCTTCAAACAGCCTGCCAGGCTCTCCCCAGAATGATTAGTAGCGCTCCTCTCCTCTATGATGGTGGCCAGCACTACCGTGTTCCCTTCAAGACTGCTCTGGATGGTCAATCTTCTAGCCACCCGTATCACAACAGAAGACTCTTTCCTTCTTGATATGTGCCCAGCCAATAATACCCTTGAGGAACAACGGATCTAGAGAGAGTATACCTTGCAGCTACCTCCTCCCCTGATCTTTGCTCCGCTACCGGCCTGGAAAAGCCCCCCCCCCCCCCCCAGCACCTTCCTCTGTTTTTCAAGGATTAGGCAGAAGAGAACTTTTTGCAGGCCACCGTTCCCTTCTGAAAAAAATCGAGCGAGAGATCTGAGCATTTCCCTTTTTCTGTTTTCCCCCACAAAAACGAGAGAGAGAGCCTCCCAAAATGTGAAAAAAAACCCCTCCCTTATCTGTTCGTGGCCCCCCAAAAAACGAGAGGGAGAGAGAGAGCCTAAAAAAAACGCGAAGCCCTCTCCCTTATCTCCTTATCTGCACACTAATATTACCTCGATTATATGCATTTACATCCTTGAATTTCTGTCGGGCAAACAACATATAGTGGTGAGACCAAAGGCATTCGAGTGTCAGAAGCTACAATCAAGTAATGTTATCACATAGGATCTAGCAGCACCAAAATTTGGATCACAGATGCTACTCAGAATATTGAGGATAAAAATACTCCTTGCTACAATGTGGCTCCTTGAAGCTACAAAATACCCGCTATTGTGGTTGATGTGCAGAAGGTTTGGCTTATGGGTGCCGACCTCACCCTTTTGTGCGAAATCCTTAAGCAACCATGTGGCCCATCATCTCTTTATGTCCACCATCGACAAACCATTAAACATCCCTCGAGCTTCTTGAACCATGTAACAGTTGGCATACATCATAGCCAATGCAGTGCCAGCGTCCAAGGGGTAATACTAGAGGTGCTTCACATGCAGCATGGTACGGTAATGTAAATTGGAACTGGTTATCGCCAAAAGCTCTTCTTGTGCCACCAAGGGGTTCCCAGGCCTCATGTTCTGCTTCAAAGCATCTAATTTTAATGCGACATTGCATGCCGAAAGCTCCTGCAAACTGAAATCAAACATATTTTCCTACCAAATAGACCCACATTAGTGCATAAAAACCAACCATTTTGTGAGCTAACAGATGCTTACCTACACTATCTATATTCCAATCTCAAATCACAATGTGTGAACATGATACAAACTGACAATATCTAAATCTAGGGAGAATAGGAACTAGATACAAGAGATTGTGTGCCTAAGAGGTACGAAGAGTATGTGTATGAGAATATGGAGAATATGAATAATTTAGAAATTTTTTACAGTGAACCCGAATTCTGATTATCTAAATCAGAATCTAGTGAATGAACAAGAGGGGAGAGATCTAGACTTGTTATTGACAATATGTTGTTGACACGGACTTCTCCAGATGTCTTCAGATATAGAGCACACCTCCACTAAGTGTGTGGAAACACCTCCTCTAGCTTATCACCTCCAAACATCTTCTCCAAGATCTTCAAGCTACTCCTTCAACTTGCATTGAGCTCCTCGAGTCTTGAGAAGATTGCTCCTTGAGTGATGATTTGATATGAACCAAGGTTCTTCTTATATAGTTTACAAGCTATCACACGATAAGCACAACTAAAAGCAAAGGTGTAAAAAGCATACGATCTCCAAAAAGCCATCGCTAAAAACACACATCATCAACATCGCTATCGAGAAAAGCAAAAAGGTGCAAAGTGTTGTCGCAACACTGTTGATTGCTGATGGGGATCAAACCGTGGTCTATTGACATGCTTTTGGATCATTTGATCTAGACCAAGGCGATCACGCTTTTCTTTGTGTAGAGCTCTAGAGACATGCTAGACTTGCTTAGGATTGACATTGTCTCCAATGATCCCCCCTTCAATGTCATAATGGTACAAGGTTAATAACCTGCAAAACTTCTCATGTCTACAAATATCTCTTAACTGATTTCCACTGAATCTTAAGCTGAGTGTGCATGAAGTTGGATACTTGAGAAACTGCAAACTGAATGTTCGAACGTGTATTACATAGGTATATCAAGCAACCTACTGCTTGACTTTATAATGTAGCATCAAGTGGTTCTGAATCTGCTTTTGACTGTAATGACACTGACATCCATAAGTATCTGCATAGGCTTGGAATCTGTCATCTCAAACCTTTCCAATAATTTTCTACAACTTGTCATATGCTTATTAGCTCCAAAATAAAAAATCCAAGGATTATCTAAGATTGCATTTAATGTTGCTTGATCAAAAGCTATTTCTTCAATAGTAATACATGCATATGAATCTAACTTTGATGATTTAGGTTTTGGATCATCTTGAACACTATTATCCGGTGCTTTCTTCTTCTCATTGAAAATCCTTGTTCTGCATTCTGTTATGTAACGACCTACTTTCTGACAATAATGGCATGCTCCTTTCTTTGAATCAAATGTAGTTGGAGACTTTTCTTTGGGTGTAGAGGAAGCATTAGGAGAAAGACTGGTAGAATTTCTTTCCTTCCCCTTCGACAATGATAACATGGCTTCATCATTCTCTTCTATACTCTTTTGTTGAACTTCATCTTGAAGTAACAAGAACTGTAGCTTTTCAAATGAAAGTCATCTATCTCTTATAGAGAGAGATAAAGAAGTAACAAAAGCATGATATGTAGATGGAAGTGAGTTTAGAAGTGCATTTACTATCTCTTCATCTTAAATATTGACTTCAACATTGAGTAACTGATCTTGTAAATCTTTGAACTTCAGAATATGTGAATGAACTGAATCACCAACTTTCATCCTTGTGTTGGCTAGCCATCTCCTAAGATGAGCTTTCCTAGCAAGGTTTCTACTCTGATAGAGATTCTCTAACTCCAACCAAGTCTGTCGAGAGGTTGTGCATGACTTGCTTTGAGGTATAATATGCCTTTTGACTCCCTTAGCAATACATGAAAGTGCTAGTGCATCCCTTGAATCCCATCTAGATTGCTCTTCTGTAGTAAATAATCTAGTAGTAGTAGTAGTAGTAGTAGTAGTAGTAGTAGTAGTAGTAGTAGTAGTAGTAGTAGTAGTAGTAGTAGTAGTAGTAGTAGTAGTAGTAGTAGTAGTAGTAGTAGTAGTAGTAGTAGTAGTAGTAGTAGTAGTAGTAGTAGTAGTAGTAGTAGTAGTAGTAGTAGTAGTAGTAGTAGTAGTAGTAGTAGTAGTAGTAGTAGTAGTAGTAGTAGTAGTATGGAATCCCGATGATGAAGTAGTTTCCTTCTTCTTCACTAACCTCCTATCGAGCAAAAATAGGAACAAGGGTTCTTCTAGAAGATGAAGTAGCCTCTTCTCTGTCTTGTCTTGGCCTTGGATAAGTGCCATTGACAATATTCCATAAGTCCTTTGATACTAATAGATTCATCATCATAAAACTCCACATTGTATAAATAGACATTCCCTCAAGCTTTTCTTCAGTCTCAAGTCTATAGTCACTCATCTTGTTAAGGGTGTAAGTCAATTATGGTCTGATACCAAATGTTGGAAGTGGGATGAGCATACACATCTTAATACTCAAAAAGATGATGAGTAAGAGATAGAGAGAGAATGGAAAAGGTTTTCAATTGTACGGTCAGCTAGGATGCTCAGCTACACTATCTATGTTCCAATGTCAAATTACGACATATGAATATGATACAAATTGACAATATCTTAATCTAATAAAAAATAGGAACTAGATATAAGAGATTGTGTGCCTAAGAGGTATGAAGAGTATGTATGTGTGTCTAAATATGGAGAATATGAACAGTTTAGAATTGTTTTACAATGAACCCAAATTCTAATTATCTAAATCAGAAACTAGTGAATGAATAAGTGGGGACAGATATAGACTTATTACTCAGAGTATGTTGCTGAGCTCTTGATGTCTCCAAATATAGAGCACACCTCCTCCACGTGCATGAAAACACCTCCTCTAGCTTATCACCTCCAAAGATCTTCTCCAAGATCTTCAAGCTAATCCTTCAACTTGCATTGAGCTCCTTGAGTCTTGAGAAGATTGCTTCTTGAGTGATGATTTGATAGGAATCAAGATTCTTCTTATATAGTCTGCAAGCTATCCCACGATAAGCACAACTAAAAGCAAATGCGTAAAAATCATATGATCTCCAAAAAGCCATGGCTAAAAACACAAACAATCGACCTCTCTATCAAGAAAAGCAAAAAATTTATGAAGTGCCGCCATTGTGTTGTTTGGTTGCTGACGGGGATCGAACCATGGTCTATTGACATGCTTTTGAATTGTTTGATCTAGAACAAGGTGCTCGTGCTTTTCTTTGCAGAAAGCTCTATAGAGAATACTTCATATAGATATACTTAAGGAATGTTAGATAACTTATGCTAGACTTGTTGAGGATTTTGACATTGTCTCGAATAATATATTTGGTTGCCTACTCTCAAAATACTAATTATCAAAGTCTACTACATATATTCATTGCTCATGAGAAGAGAGGTCATGACTCGCATGAGTAGTAAACACCCATTCTTCTATTGTGAAGAAGGTTAGCTGACTTTCTTTTAGTTATAGAGGCCTCTGCAACAACCATTTCAACCTCTTTTTTCTTTGCCACTTTTGCAACTAGTTTAGGACAAATCTTAATGACATGATCATTTGCCTTAGATTACTTGCAAAACTATTTCTACTTTTCTATTTTCTTGTTATCTTCATCTTCCTTCTTTGACTCTCTAGCATTAGTAGATTTTTTATGACTAGAAGAGAAGCCCCATTTACCTTTGCCCTTCTGAGTAGCTAAGAAAACTTGATTTGCAACGTGCATAATTGACACGAGATTGATTTTTTAAAAACTCATCTTATTATATCACAAAAATAATATCGCAATATATTCTTGTAGGATTTCTTCGTAGTTCCATACTATATAGCATATAGATTATGTCGTACTCGAGGAATACATGCTTCCATGCTATATAATACTTGTCTCAGGCCATTGCTGCTTACTTTGCTTACTTTTTAGGATACTATGAAAATTGTTCAGCTATTTTAAAGATATAAATTTCCTTGCCTTGAATCTTGGTATACAAGCTGTTTATTAATTTTATTTGCCGACATCCTTATGGAGATGTTCTTTACAGTTTTTATTTTTCCTAGTAATATTAGTCAACTTCAATATGACGCAATATTATGAAACAAACATACGAGTGTTAGATCATGTGCAATTTTAAATTTCGTCAAAACTCATCTTGAGGATACCTTTCACGAGAAGGTTTAAGTGAGCTTAACATCATATGCATCTAGACATAAAACAAGCCTCTTCAGAAGTTTTTATGTGAGATTTTTTTTCGAAAAACCCAGAACGTGAACGAAAATATGTTGCACACTTTGATTAAAAGGACTGGAGATTAATTTATCAAGAAAATTTGTAGAAGAACTTGAATGCATTATATATCAACCTGCTTTGCAAATCTCTTGAATCCTCCCGAGTTAGCTAGGCTGGCTGGGCCTTTCGCCTCTTGAGGTGGGGGCAAAGGTTCAATCTCCACTTACGGTAGGACAATGTGGGCCTAAAACCAATGTAAACTATGTTATTTTCAGTTGAAACCAATCCTCTCATTGTGTCGCATTCGGGGCAGTCTATACGGGAGGTCCCATGGGTACTATACCCGTTCACTTGTACAATTGAAATTACAAAGTTAAAACTCGGGGGAGTAGGTTTTTGCTGAACCTCCTTTAAAAAAAACTTTAACATTCTATTATACACTTAGCCATATTTAACCTCCTCAGCTGTATGCTAACGCATAATCAACCTCATCAACTTTGTTCTCTCAAATCAGCTCACAACTGCGAATTCACCATGTATTCTCAGCTCATAGCAATTCCTCGTAAATCTACAACAGCCCTCTTATTTTCTACTGTAGCTCTTCATACTTCATCCTCTTCTAAGCGGATTCCTATTGCATCTAATTGTAGCGGTTGCAATTATATCTTTTTTCCGTCATCTTCCTCTCAATTTTCTACATTGTTTTTTGTTTTGTTTTCTTTTTCCTTTTTACTTTGTGCGTGTGTGTGTGTGTGTGTGTGTGTTGTTGTGAAAAGGGAAGGGGGGGGGGGGGGGGGGGGGGGGGGGGGGGGGGGGGGTGGGTGTATGTATGTGTTTTCAGAAGTGGAGCTTCAAGGAAAACAATGTCATTAGCATGAAGCCAAATAAGCAATTTCTTATTTTGCAGTTGGGTAAGAATCCCTTCTCCTGTAGCAGGAGTTCTCGTCGGCTGCTTGTAATGTCTGAGGTTGAGTTGTGAAAATTAGGAACCCTTGAGAATTGGGTAAAGATTCACGTAATAACAGGTATTAGTGATAATAAAATTACAGTCACATAATAGTCATCGTAGAGCTTTGTGTGGACGTCATTGTGAGCGCCGTATTTCCGCTGCTTCAGCCATGGATTCAGGTGACAAGCTTTCTTCATCCTGACCATAAATCATCTCGTCCAAAGAACAAATAAGTAGACCATTTTAAACAGCATCATACAGCATCTTCAAATAGCTGATTGTCCTTACATGTTTTGGAGGCCCACCGGTGCTTGAATTGCGTTTATCCCATGAGTCAACAATTACGCAAGCACAAGCGTCTCCCCATACATTTACAGCTGTACGAAACATTCCTAAAACCCAGTCTACAGCAAAGAGTATAGAAATGTCGCTGATATATTGAGACAACGACACTGCCTGATAGGACCATACATTAAAAACATCAGGTTCTTTGCCCTCGGCACTGGAGGCTCAAGCAATAAACATGAAAACTAGCACTGTTACATGCATGCGTGGATAAGCAGATAGCAGTCAACCGTAGAGATCAACAAATGAGCTGGACTTCAGACGCAAAGAATTTTCAGGTGGGGATTCGGCATAGACAAACCTGAAGAACGGTAACAAATGATACTAGCGCTGCATTTGGAATCGAGGCAGTTCCTATGGCTGCGATAGTTGCACTTAACACAATCACAATCACATTTCCAACAGAGAGGTTCACTCCATGAGCCTGCATTGAAAGATAATCCGTTATTTATGAATGCAGATATTCACTAGATGTATTGCATGAATGTTGCTTGTTGCGTATCCAGATACCTACTTAATAACATGAAAAGATGAACCACCTCTAAAAAAAACGTAGAGATGAATTTTTTGATGATTGTAACACATGGACGAGGTTTACATTCGAGGCTTTATTCCAAATACTCCTTCAGAAACAGGTTCTTGCTGCAACAGGAAGGAAAGGATAAGTGTGGACGGAGGGTTACTCATTCAACTTGATTTTGATTTGGGTTTAGTAAGCTCATAGACTCAAAAGAGAATTTGGCTTCAGGTCCACTGCTGGAGTCACAGTTACAAGAAACTCTACAGGTTATTCTGTGGTTGGAAGTGTGGGGAAACAGTCGATGTCATAGAAGTTAGGAAGTAACGGGCCCTGTTTTGCTGGGCTTTAGTTGATTTGAAAATGGTGAGACCAGGAGTCAGAACCAAGGAATATGGGAATAGCTATCTGTGGTCAGCATATGCTTTCATCTTAAAGAATTCAATTTACCATTCGCATATCCTCTTATGTCATTGAAGGACTCTTAGGTGTTATCAGTATCATCCATCTCTCTCATGCAAGTAAAGCTGTTCTTCTGCTTCGAAGGCTTACAATTTTTTGCGTGTGACATACGAGCAGTTTTCACAGTAACTGATACTTTTATTCATTGCTTTTTCCCTTTCAGCCATAGAAACAGTCAGACAGCATGCAGTGAACATTGATGTTTGATTTTCTCTGGTACAAATTGGAAATTTCAATTCAATTTCCTCATTGCTCACCTGACATATGAATATAACAGCTATAGCCTCATATAAAGCAGTTCCATCTCTATTGATATTTGTTCCAAATGGTATCACAAATTGCACTATGCTTTTTCCACATCCATAATCTTCACCACATTGCATCGTCACGGGCATCGTGGCAGCACTAGAAGACGTGCTTATCGCCATAATAAGAGCTGGAAGAAATGACCTGTATATTGGCAGTTGGATAACTAGTTCCACTTAATGTAACGAACATGAGGAAATTAGAAAATCGATAAGTCTTCATGGGAAGAACACATTTTTATACATTCAAAGAATACTACAGAGCAAAATGAGGAAACTTGGAAGAGGATGATCAGAACAGCTGATTGCTATCTAGTATAGTCATTGGGATCCCTCATAGAGGAATTCCATCCTCCATGCACTCCATCCCAAGCCACCCCAATCCATTCTAAAACATCCCACATATTTCAACGTCCTCATATGGAAACAAGGGGTTGATTGATTTCCCTGTCCCGCTGTCTTGAATGCAACTGCTTGTGATTTTCGCATCAGTTTTCATGGTTATTCACTTACGAATACAAGAATGTGCGAGCCAAGGCTTTCCCATACACTCTCCTTTGGAATTTCAGAAGAAATCTTGGGTAGGTAGAGTAGGATTCACATTCTTCCCTTACAGATTCAATCATAACATGATACACTGATGGACATGGTCAAATCAAATAGTATTAGAGTCAAAAAAACATACAAAACATACATAAACATGAAAAGTACATCTATAATCAAGTCTACCTACAATGCAGCTTGCCACATTAATGACTATATTGGATTTATTTAGTGAACACATAAGGTCAACCATTAATGATACCATTAATCGTGATAACATCCATATACTATTATAGTTATCTATGTCTTCATGGAAGTAAGCATATACATTCATAATAACCACAAGAGATTCTCCACGTATCATTAACCATATCATTGTTAGAGTTTGAGGTCTGCGGAAGCACACGAACAGCACAAGGAAGAAGAAGCGGCTTGGAGCACCACACACAATATTGAATATATTACCAAGTGAATGCACAAAGATGAGTGATCCGTAAGGGTTATAGGCGTATATACAAGTTAAGGGGAAAAAACCTCCTAAACAAGGAAAAAGTGTCCCAACAGTCCTAGTGTGTTCACACACATCACTACCGAAATATATCAACAAATCCCCCCTAGAGTGATGCAGTGAACAATGCGTCGGCACTCAAGTATAAGGAAGTGTCAAGCTATGTGGAAAGAGATCAACCTAAAAAAGGAAGTAAGCCCAAAGCTTTGCGGAAAACTTCAAACTTCTCCCAAAGCATAGCCTTTGTGAAAAGATATGCAATGTTGTCCTGTGTGGGCACATATGCCAAACTAATCTCCCAAGCAGAGAACCTCTCCTTGACATTATGATAATGCACCTCAATGTGCTTTCTGCGAGCATGGAACACAACATTCCTCACAACTTTCAATGTGCTTTGACTGACAGTGAAGATCGTGGTGGTAGAAGACTCACCAACACCCAAATCAGCCAAAAGGCATCTGAGCCATACACACTCAACAGTCCTCGTGAAAGCTTTCCTATACTCAACCTCACAACTAAAAGTGACCATAGTAGGTAGCTTCTTGCTCAACCAAGATATGCATGAGCTACCAAGCATGAAGCAAAAACCACTAGTGGACACATGAGTGCCATAGCAAGAAGCCGAGTCAGAGTCAAAAAAAACATGTAAATCTCGCGGTAGTGATCCCGCCTTGGGATAAAACAATCCAAGTAGCTGAGTATCACTCAAGAAGAGAAAGATGCGCTTAACCGCCCACCAATGCTTGACACTAGGCAATGCATAAACCTGCTCATATGAGAGACAGCAAACTGAATATTAGGTTGCATTATGCATAAGTAAATCAAGCATCTACCAGCCTGCTCATAGAGAACGACATCAAATGCATCTCCAGCATCATAAAGACTCAACTGTAGACCTCTTTCCATAGGAGTGGCAATAGGTTTGCAATCTACAAGGCCAAAACGTTGTAATAATGTGTCAATATATTTTGTTTGACAGAGCTATTCCACCATCAACTTGCATAAATTGAATGCCCAAATAATGATACAAACACCCCAAATCTAACATCTCAAAAGAGGCATGCAAATCAACTTAAAATCAGCAATATGCTTCTCATTAGGACAAGTGGGCAACATGTCATCAACATAGACATCAATGATCAGAAGTACATCATTTGAATGCTTCACATATAAGGTGCTCTTAGTTGGACTATTCTCAAAACCGTATGCAATCAAGTAGGCATGTATCTTTTCATACCAAGTACATGGTGCTTGCTTCAAACCATATAATACCTTTTTCAACCCACACTTTGTTTTCATGCCCTTTCTGTAAAAACCACAGGGCTGAAATACATACATTTCTTCATGTAAGTCACCATTCAGAAATGTAGTTTTAATGTCTAACGATGTACATTCCAACCATGATGAGTTGCAAGTGCACAAATATTACGAACGGTGGTCATTCCGCATGTTGGAGCAAAGGTCTAATCAAAATGAATGCCTCTCTTGAGCATAACCTTTTGGAACAAGCATAGCCTTATGCCTGACACCTGTCAACTCTTCCATCAAGCTTACGCTTTAGCTTGTATACCCATTTAGTGCCAATGGCCTTTTCGCCCAGAGGCAAATCACATAAAGACCAAGTATCATTCTTCATAATAACATCATATTTTGATTGCATAGAAGCCATCCAATTTTTTGAATTTTGTGCTTCATAAAAAAAAAAGGCTCATTCTCATCACAAAGACTAGATGCAATCATAGCACTCTGTTTCAAAACAAGAAATATATTTTTGCATCCTCTATATCAGCCCTCTCATCAACAAGTGCATCATGTAATTCTACATCAAAAATGGAATGGTTTGCATCATCATGTGAAAGTTGTAAAGGCTGAGAAATTGCCTCATTTGGATTAGCACTTGATTGTCCACCAATAAAAAGAGGAAGCAAAGTGTCATACACATCTTTGGAGCTTACTCATGTCTCGACTCTCCTTAGTACATGAACGTAGTGCTGAATTGCATCTTCTACAAAAACAACATCACGACTAACCAGAATGCGTTTAGTCTCTAGATGATACATACGATGGCCTTTGCTTTCAAAACTCTAACCAACAAAAATACATGTTTTGCTTTATCATCCAATTTTCTACGTTGTTGTTCAAGCAATAATGCATATGACAGACAACCAAAGACAAGTACATAAACACTTCGGAATTTCCTTTCAATGGATACACCCATGCATGCCTAGAAAAATCATCAATAAAAGTCACGAAGTAAAGGTACTTCCCAAAAGAAGGTGTTTGCATAGGATCTCAGACATCACTGTGAATAAACTGTAATTTCTCAGTAGCTTGTACAGATTGGGAAGGAGGAACACTTCATTTTGCTCAAATTGCAGCTATCACATATATGTTTAATAGATGCCTCAAGTTTGGCATAGAGGACACCATTTCAAATTTTTGTAGACATAGCAAACTAGCAAAAATAAGATGATTAAAGCGATAAACACCCATTCTTCATTCTGTACAAGATTAGCATACTCTGTTTTAAGTGTAGAGGCCTCTACAACAACCATTCCAACCTTTTTTTTCTTTGCCTCTTTTGCAGCCAGTTTTGGACAACTCTTTATGACATGATTATTTCCTTTGCAATATTTGAAGAATTGTTTCTTCTTTTCTATTTTCTTCTAGTCTTTGTCTTCCCTTTTTGACTCTGCAGAATTAGCAGATTTCTGGTTACTAGTAGATTGAGCTCCATTTACCTTTGCCTTTCTCCATAGCTAAGAAAGCTTGATCTTCAGCACTCATAATCCTTGATATTCAACATGCATAATGGACCTCTTCTGCCTAGACTGATCTTCCTTAAGAACGGTATGCACATGTCAACTATCTGACAAGACTTCATCTGCAGAAATCAAGTCCTCTTTCAAATCTTTGATCTTTATCAAAAAATTGTCCATAGAATCTCCTTCATTCATATGCTCACTCTCCAACTGTTTTCGGAGGTAAGCAACACAAGCTTCATTTCTTGCCTCGTATAAAGTGGTAAGTGTATCCCAAGCATCCTTTGTTGTTTTGCACGAGCGAATATGAGGGATAATAGCATGTTTGATAAACAAAGCTATCAATGCATGCGTCTTAGCATCTCTTCCATCCCATCGAAGTTACTCTACAATAAATGGAGCAAGACCCCGAACATGAATTTGGAGATCATCATCTTCAATGCCATATGCATCACCTTCAATAACTCTATTTGCATGTGTAGTAGGTCGTTTTTCAACACCATGCACAATATTCCAGAGTCCTTTTGCCATCAATACATGACACATCATATACGCCCATAATGGGTAATTCGTGCCATCCAACTTGTCCTCAACAACCAACATACGGAATACATCATTGCTTTCGGCCATGGCCACTAACTAAAATACCCTGATGCGAAAAAACGAATGTATCTCAAAAAGTTGAACACAACTCCCTTGTCGAGCTCTGCTAAACCTATAGCAAACTTTGAGGCGCTTGTACTGGCATTGTATATATATATATATATATATATATATATATATATATATATATATATATATATATATATATATATATATATATTTTTTTTTTTTTTTTTTTTTTTTAATTTTTTTTTTTTTTTTTCTTTAATATAGTTATATTAAAAAATAAAAACAATATATATATATATATATATATATATATATATATATATATATATATATATATATATATATATATATATATTTTTTTTTTTTTTTTTTTTTTTTATTTATTTTTTTTTTTTTAATAATATAGTTATATTAAAAAATAAAAACAATATTGATTATTATTTTTTTAATATATTTAAATATTGATTATTAGATCTTTAATCTGGCTCATTTTGTATTGATTTTCTTTCTTGTTTGTATCTTTCATGTCTTTTATTGATTTTATTTTTTGTGTAGTATCTTCTTTTGTTGTTTTTTCTTATGTGTCTGTGTTTGTTCTCTATTTTGGGTTTGTAGGTTTGGATAACTCTGAACTTATGAAGGTCTATATGTAATTGGCATAGTAATTGAGGAAGCATTACAAATTTCACTTTTATAGAGAAAGATAGAAAAGGCATATTACAGACCAACCGCATAGGCTAAAATCCTTGGAAAAAAAGCTTATAAAATATGAGAATTGACTGCATTGTTGAAAACGGAAAAATCCTCGTAAGGAGAAGCTTTGTCATGGTTGTTTAGACAACCATGATCACAAACAATGCCCAAGAACTTATCTAACAGTTTTGTTATTTGTACATTTTAGTTTTGAGGTAACCCCCACTAGGGATGTAAAATAGGTCCAGCCCTGTCTGAATAAGCTGAGCTACCCAGACGGATTTATAGGAAAAGCTGGATATGTATTTCAGGAAAAGTTCATATAAAGCAAAAATTTGAGCATAGAAAAAGCCAACTTTTCTTATCTTTACGAAAGAGCAAAAAGGTGGTAGCTATTCTCAGCCCCCTCCAACTATTTATGGATGGGGTGAAACTAAAGCACGTATTGTATTCAGCTGGTGCAACTTACGCTTCCTGTTCTTAAATTTATGACTCAGATACAGCTTGCACAGACAATCACAGTCATATACACATCAGCTCTTGGCCTATAGCAGAATTATGGCTATTTTGTGTACACAGAGATTCAAGAGGAGAAGTATCAGATGAATAATGCATCAGATGATAATGCAGCCTCTTCTATGTCCATAACCCCTTATGTTGGATATTCTGCAATAACCTCATCTTTAACCACCTCTCTCAGCCCATATCAACCCTAATATTATTTTCTTATGTTGCTACAGCAATAAATATTTCAGCCTCATATTCTCAACCCATGCCTCATTCTCAGCTTCACCTCACTCCCAAACCAGCTTTACTTCAAGATACTTTCAGTCTCAAAGTTTTTTTCATTCGTACACATCTCATATGTGATGTTATCTAGATCTCTTTTTTAATTGATTCATTCCACTTTCATATAATTTCTGTGTCTCTTGTCTCATGTCTCTCATGTTTATAATTGTTTTCTTATTTCATATCTTTTTCATGTACATGTATATTTCTATCAACTTATATTTCAGAATTTTAACAGGAAAAAAATACAACATTTGATATCAGAGCAGGTAACAAGCTGTAGTCTCATATCAATTCTCAGCTCTTCTCAGTTAATTATAATTTGTTTCAATTATTTTCTCAAACATATCATCCTTCTCAGGTCATATGGTTATTCTTCAAAATCAGCCCCTCTAAATTTCAATATATCACACTCTTTCAATCATATTACAGATCTTATTCATTCGGCCTCTGGAATTTCAGATTTATTCATGTTTTTCACTCATATTTCAACTCAAACTCATGTCATATCATTTATATTCTGAAATTTGATGTCATATCAGTCATGTTTCACAATGTTGATTCATTCTTAATGATTCACAGTCGTTTTCAACCATAACATATCATCAATTTTCAAAAATTTTCATTCAATGGAGAATTATACTCATATTATATTCAGATCTCAGATTTCATTCATCCAAATTAATTCAAATTCTTAATATTTCAAGTTCAGATCGTTATTATATTCTCATTAATATCTTACTATCATAATAATCATTTCAGCATTGAATACATATCAAATTCATCTTGAAGTTCAGAAAAACATCTTGTCTTTTCAATCATTCATCTCATCTCTTTTTGACAACAACATCAAAACTTCAGAGGAAAGCTTAAGGTTGAAGATAAGGAGGTGCATCTGACAACAAAGGTCAAGAAACATATGAGTAAAACAAGCCCAGACAAACAAGTGTATGTTTTTATTAATGTCATACATGACATGTCACTACACTAGAGAGTATGTCTCGGGACTAGAGGAGAAAGTTCTTTTTGATTCCCTAGCTTGGGCTAAGGGGGGGATTATTGGATACTGATCCCATTATCATATTTGTATAAATATGAATGTGTTTATACACATTAGGGATTGTTTGCACAAGTTTGTATAGTCCAAAGGATTATCAACTTACCAAATGGGGTCGGGGGTTTTAAAAATAGGTCCAGCTAAGTCAAAATAAGCCTAGCTGGCCATGTAGATTTATAAGAAAGATTGAATATGTATTTCAAGAAAAGTTGATATAAAGCAAAAAATTGACCCCTTTTTCTTTTTTTTTTTTTTTAATAACAACTCTTCCTATCTTTATCTGAAAGCAAAAAGGTGGCAGTTATTCTTAATCCCCTCCATCTATTTATATGGATGTCAAACTAAATCACTCATAAGCACATTATGGGCTGGTGCAGCTTTGAGGACTCTCCTATTCAGGTAGCATGTAACGCATGCTTCCTGTCCTAATATTTGTGACTCAGATACCGACTATACAACCAATCTCACCCACATGCACATTAGCTCTTTGCATATAACACAATTATGGCCTTTTTGTGTACACAGAGACTCAGAAGGAGAAGTATAAGATGATACTGCAGCCATTTCTATGTCCATAACCCCTTATGTGCATGGATATTGTGCAATAACCTCATCTTCAACAACTTCTCCCAGCCCATATCTGCCCTCATCCTATTTCTCATGCTGCTTTAGTACTAGACACTTCAACCTCACGTTCTCAATCTATACCTCATCCTCAACCTCAGCTCAGCCTCAAACCAACTTTGATTCAACATAATTTCAGCCCCAAAGGTTTTCTCATTCATATAACACATCATAGAGCAGTTGAATTGCGAAGGCGAAAAGCAAAGGATGGAGAGGGAATCCCTGTTATACTAAATGTATGGGACTTATAGGTCACATGAAGTGGCCATGAATAAGGAATGAGGTGCAGACATTTCAATTGATAAGGGAACAACCATCAGCATTCAGTTACCAAATACCATCTTTCTTATTACAGTTGTAATAAAATCCTAGTTAACTGTGTCAAAAGCCTTGATAAGGTCAACTTGCAGGAATACTGAGTTGACGTTGAGATGAGATGGATATTTGGAAACAAGCATAAGTGCAAGGATGCTGTGGTAGATCAATTATACCATGCAGGATGAATCAGAGAGCAGAGGTGTAACTCTAAATGAATAGCCAAACGTGCCCACCAATCCATATAAACCATAATAATACCTTTACTACTCTCGTAATTGTGTGCACTGATTTTTTTTAGTTAATCCATCTGGTCAAGCACCTTGTTATTTTCCAATGGTTGTCCAATGGGTTTAATCGAAGAGAGTATGGACTGTACCAAATTGAAGTTGTTTTATGTTCTTAATGGTGAGCAACCAAAAATGTTTTGGAAGTGGTCAAAGCACATACACAATAAAGCATAAGTATGTGTAACCTTTCATCAGAAGGGGCTCACAGTGATGTAGTTTCTTGTTTCTGTTGCCTAAGAACTTTCTGAAAGAATGTTGTCGACGAGCATCTCAAATCCATATGTTCATATCTTTATAGAGCGTCTTTTTTTGTTGAAATTAATATAGTTCATACAAGTACAGAATACAAGATGAAGCACGGTAGTCTAGATGTTCAACAGGTGTCACAGGTCTAACTTGAGCCACTTGTTGAAGAAAAACAATCAATTGTCTGGTCACACTACCTTTACATCATTGAAGATATGCGATAAAAATTCCTCATCTCTGATGTCCTGCATGACAACAACAACATGTTGCAACTTCATGGTTGTTGACTAAGGAAATGCAGTACCCTAGAGGTCTGGATCAAGACACATTCCTAGGAAAAAGACATCACATTAATTGCATTATTGATCATGAGAAGCTTCCAAGCAAAAATTGTCAACTGCAAGAATCATAAAGACTGAAACAAATTTAGAAGTTTGAGGGACAATTTGATCCCATAAGATCTTTGGAAATGCATATACCCCATATTCCAAAATCGAGTATTAAGCCACTGTAGTAAATCCAATCAAAGAAAGCCAATGCGTTGATGTGAGAATATGAATAAAAACTAAACTTGCTTGTATTCAGATGTTTGTCTATCCAAAGATCAACTAAGCTGGCCAATGAAATACACTTCTGCCAAATATTTATTTCTGTCGCAAGCATGCAAGACATAGTGGTTAACAAATCCACATTTGTGTTCTACCATGTTCAAGTCCAAGGTGCTAAGGTTCCTCTATTAAAATATATATATATATATATATATATATATATATATATATATATATATATATATATATATATATATATATATATATATATATATATATATATATATATATATATATATATATATATATATATATATATATATATAAGAAGTTGAATCCAGATTTTCTGCCACTAGAAAAGAGGCTTCACCATCGAAGCCCTTTCCCAACATGAGGGGAATGTGAATGTCGGGTTCCCTCTCTTATCCAAGTAACAACCGATCTTCTCTAACATCTCATTATGCAAATGAGAGGGAACAACTCGTGACATGTATGAAAGTCTATCTGAATTTAATTCTATATATATATATATATATATATATATATATATATATATATATATATATATATATATATATATATATATATATATATATATATATATATATATATATATATATATATATATATATATATATATTGTTGGGCTTTTAAATGCAAGATGGAATAGACTCACAAATCCATGAATAGGTATATGCATCCATGTCCATCTCCTCAATCTTACCTAATAAAAAAAGTAGTAGCTTATAAATACTTGAAAATTATTAATTAAAGAGTGCTTTTCAATTTAGTAATTTACAAAATTTCTTACTTCAAAAACTTCATTAGCTTGCTCCATAGTGAGAAGAGTGGCTTCCCTAATATCATGATTCATCTATGGCTCTCCTCATTATATGTATGACAGTCCCAATGTAGCACCCTCACAATCTGTCATGCGCAAAACTTTATAAATTGGTGTCAAAACATTTAAGATAGACTTCACATTCTTCCAAAACTGCTCGTCCAAGCAAAGCCTCTACATGCTCTTGGATTCCTCCAATGAGCTCACATCCCAATCATTCCATAGAGGAGAGACCACTATCTGTCTAAGAGGGATTGTCTAAGAGGGATTCTGATCTCAAGTAGGCGTGAAAGAACAATGCACATATATGCGAAGAGAGTGGTAGTAGGCTTTTTTATTTCAAGCATAGTATGCTCTCTAAACATGGATAACATTTTCCCTTTTTGTGTGAAAAATGTCACCAAGCTAGAGGCTTTTTGTGTGCAAGCCTTTACCCATGAAAGCTTATCTGCAAATATAAATATCCATGCACATATCTTGATTGCACATGCAAACACGCACATGCACATGCACATGCACATGCACATGCACATGCACATGCACATGCACATGCACATGCACATGCACATGTGCATCATAACGCACATGCGCATGTGTCATGATGCACATGCATATGCGCATGCGTCATGATGCAAATGCATATGCGCATGCGTCACGATGCACATGCATATGGGCATGCGTCACGATGCACATGCATATGGGCATGTGTCACGATGCACATGCGCATGCGTCACGATGCACATGCGCATGCGTCACGATGCACATGCGCATGCGTCACGATGCACATGCGCATGCGTCACGATGCACATGCGCATGCGTCACGATGCACATGCGCATGCGTCACGATGCACATGCGCATGCGTCACGATGCACATGTGCCATGCACATGCACATGTGCCATGCACATGCACATGTGCCATGCACATGCACATGTGCCATGCACATGCACATGTGCCATGCACATGCACATGTGCCATGCACATGCACATGTGCCATGCACATGCACAAGTGTCATGCACATGCATATGCACGTGCACGTGCATTGTGCATATGTGTGGATACTAGATACTACATGAAGCATGATAAAAACTTTACACAAAATATAGAATTATCTATATCCTCCATCAATAGATCAAGGCAATGTGTAGCACAAGGAGTCCAAATGATATGCTTATATTCTTCCTCTAAGAGTTTTCCCATATGCCGACAATTGATTGCATTGTCGGTTACAACTTCTACTACATTTTCAGCTCCCACCTATGCATATAAATTTGAAATTTCCAATATATTATCATTAATGAAAAATACCCAAAATTCAATCGTAAAAGTTACAAATAAAATAGACTATAGAATTAAAGTCATAAATACATTAAAGATTTTACCTCCTCTATTGCTTTCTTGATATGTCGATATATGAAAGCTCTAGTGGTCTTCCTTCCCTTTTTGCCCACCTCTACCGCACATAGAACGAATGTTTCCATTGGGCATGATACAAGAATATTTATCATGCTCCTATTCTTTCATCTCTCCATCCATCAAAGAGGATGGTGCATCCATATCTAGACCATTTTTCTCTCATTGGAAGAAGAGAGGTCAATTTTCTTCTTCTCTTCATCATTTTTTCTTCTTCTTAAATTGACATAAGAAGGTCCCATCCATCCTTTTCTTGATGCAACAGTCTTGAATTATGTGGCCTTTCTTCTTGCCATGGAAACACTCTCCCTTGAACTTATGTTCGTCATTCTTGATTTTATCTCCAAGTTTTGAAGAATCCAATTTGTCTCCTTTGGCATTTGCTATGAATGTGGCATCTCCTTTGTTTCCGCCACTCTTTGCCTTGAGTCGGAGCTCCTCCATGAATAAGGCACTGGATTCTTCAAAAGTTAGAGGTTGAGGTCTAATTTGAGTATTAAGAGCAATTATCGGTGGATAGATTCGAAGACAACGCCGAGCTAGCTCCTCGCTTGAGTTTCATACATCTACTCCCGCCTTCTAGATTTCTTGGATGTGGCCATTCCATAATTGGCAGTACTTTATCAATATCCATCTAGATTCCTTGATCCCGTAGATTCATTATGCAAGTGATGAAAACCTCTCCAATCTCCCCATCAGCAAACCTTTTTGCTTCTAGCTGATTCTCGAAATTCTGAATCCGTGTATGAGTACAAGTTTCATATTGATTTCTCAATATGTTTCATGATTCATAAGCCTTGGTAGTATGTTAAATGACAAAACACTATCAATAATACTTGTAACTACAGCAAAGAGTGCATCTTCGTTTCTATGCTTCCTAGCACATAGAAGATGAGCATGAAGAGGAATTGATTCCCAATCGTAGATGATGATGCATCTCTTGACATATTCACTCTTATGTCATTGAAGTCTCTACAACCTCTCTATTCATGCTTTTGCATCACTCTTAGCCTCCTCAGTTCTGATACCATGTAAGAAAATAACAGCACAATGGAATATCAATAGATAGAGTTCAGAAACAAATGAAGATAAAGAGAGATGCAAACCAATAGATAGAGAACTCAAATTCTCAAATTGCCAAGCGCAATGCAGCTGCAAAGATGGTGGTCCACCCGTGCACTCCCAATCTGGAACTTAGATGGCAATCTAAACAGACTCTAGATGAAGGGCTTACTAGTGTGCAATGCTATATAGAGCTTCACATGGCACATATATATACAACGGACTTGGATCCTACATAAGGAGACATTACCAACAAAAAAGCTTCACTATTGTGAGCTTTTTCTACAGATTTCAAATCTAGGGTTCATTGAGATTCCCTTGTACATGCAGATATATATGCCACATCGCATACAGATTGCTTTTGGGAAGCTTAACGTATAATTACATCCGTTGAAGATTGACCTCTCACAGAGATCGGGCTAGAAGGATACTCAGGGAAGATTGCATATGCCCCATTTGGGAGACAGAGGTGGAGAGGGAGGAGCATCTTGTTATATGATGCCCTGCATATGCTTAGCTTAGGATAGAGTTCTAGAAAGAGGGGTCATTATAGCCATGTATGAGGGGCGAGGATCAGCATCGCTTTGGACGAGTCCTCATTGTTTCATACCACATGCTCGACTTTTATACAACCTATACACGAAACATGCGAGGGTATATGGCAGAGGATCACTCATTTCTTTCAGAGGATTGAGCCACCTCCCATCCCCAATGGCCGAGGGCTCACTCTCGAGTAGGCAGCGACTCAAAGAGCTCGACCTAGTGCTCCCAAATGTAGGAGACCTAGACTCTACCAGCATGAGATCTTGAGGATCCAATCACTCCACGAGATGCAGATGGAGCGGAGTCATCTGTCCACAACTGGGGACGTTATCTTACACCAAATACTTCATCCTTACTTATGTATCAAGCTTCACCCATAGTACAACAAATCGCGATTTTTTCATAGAATAAAAACTTTTTAAATCTCTGAAAATTTAAATGATTTATTCGAGATTTTTATTTTTCTTGATTTTTTTTTTTTTTTTTTTTTTTTTTTGGCTCTATGTTGAGATATTATCATGCATTTTATCCATAATACATGCATTATATATAGAGTTTATGATATATATGTATATGCTAGAATATTTTATATGTGTATATACAAAAATTTCAAAAAAAAATTCACAAAAAATTGCAAAAAAAATAGAAATCGTGATTTTTATTTTTTATCCCAGCGATTAAAACGTTTAAATCTTTTAAATCCCGATTTTTAATCGCGATTTAAATCCCTCTTTTTGTACTATGCCTTCACCTACGTATCGCACTCTACATCCACCCCACCCCCATATTGTACCCCGAGGTTTATGATTTTTCTTCTCCTTGCTCATTAACATATTTTCCCCTTGTATGACATGGTCATTTTCTACAGTGTCAAAGCCATGATAGCTTAATTCAATTCATGTTTCATTTTGATTTTCCAAATCATCTGAATTATTGTCGATGTACATGGTTTGGTCTCATAGGCCAATTTCAGCATCCATTTGGAGCCTTGAGAATAGCTTTTCATAGCTCTCTGCGAGCTCTTTGAGCCTAACACATGGCTTAGGTATAACTTGCGTAGTCTAATCACTAAGCTCTACCTTCATAACCACCCCATAAAGCTTGGCCAAGGAGTGGCCAATTTTGATAGTCCTATGTATTATGATACATAGAAACTGCCCCTTATGTATGGGGGTACAAGATGCATGCATGGAAACCCTTAAGCAAGGATGGACTTGAAGAGGATAATGATGATAGAAGCAAGGCAATTATGTGCATAATAAGATGTGCTATCTCTACATTAGTATAATCAATTTCCTTCCCATGTAGTCTCCACATAGGCCCAATACCCATATGGTGGTGGAAAAGTGTTAAATAAAGAGAGAAAGAGGGGGAAAAAAAAAAAAGAGAATTGAAGCAACACATAAATTAAATCATATTGAAACAATAAGTTAAAAATTCGCCAAAATGTAAAATTATTGCATTTTTTTAAAATTTACGACCCCTTTTATATGAGAAACCTAGGGTTTGCATGAATGGATTAAGAATCTATTTCAGATAAACAAAAAATCCTTTTTAATGTAAACTCTTAACGTGGCACTCAGGTTTAGGCTTCACAATCAGTGTAAATTAATGACAAAAATAATCTAACAAGAGAAGCTTCAGACCCCCTTTATGGTCTTTCAAAAAGGTCCATCGGAGAGTTGGCCAATTTAATATCTCCTGTAGAGAGTCAAATTTAATTGATTATGAGAATGAACAGTCCATTTTACAAGTGACTTAACCAGCCAACCAATATGCTATACAACAAAATTGTTGTACATAAATCATGATCTTTCAAACAGTTCATGCCGGAATAAATATTGCACTCGTGAACGCATCTATGGAATAGCTTACTCAAAGAAAACGTACAGCCAAAGGACTATGGTAAATAATATGACCCAAAATGAAACACTTATTTTGGACCTGCAGACACATGAAAAGGTTGTGGGCAGGAATTCTGCCTTTCTTTATGAATTAGCTCCTGACAATAAGCCCCTTCACCATCACTTTTACACATACATTCGAGCAATGATGGGCTGATCTGGCCTCTTGACCAGCTTAGGTACAGGATGTTGTGACATTTTTGAGGACAGGAGACTTTTTTAGAAGCCCTGCTGCAAAAATTCTTAAGAGCTCATAATATTAACTCTGCACATATACTCTCTCTTTCTCTAAACCTTAGGAATCATGTAATTCATTTAGTAACCGTATTTTTTAATCCTTACGAATATTATTTTATTTTGTTTCATGGAGACTCTATTCTCCTGTAAATGTTTAATACAGAACATGTATTTACTGTTTGAGAATGAACAAATATATTTTAGTTAATTTTTTCAGCAAAAGAAAACGAACAAAAAGACTAGCAAACTATCAACACAAACCTAAATAAAATGTAACCACAAACCTGAAGACATATACAGGGTTCTGCCTTGACAAAACAAAGACAGTAAAGGGCAAAGTGATGAAAGTATGGACCAGAAGACCACCAAGGACAGTCACCATGTACAATCCCAATGACCGGAGTAAAAGTTGAATGCTGCAAGCATTTAAGATTGTTTTGGCGATCAATGATGCAACTCCAACCGGTGTGACAAGTATGATTGCAAAAACCTATTTATTAAAAATAAATTAAGCCCCCATCAGAGCATAGAACTATTCAAGAATTACAAATATTGGTATAAGTCTTAAGAGCATATGCCTCTTTAAAGCCATAACCTTACAAGCTTCATTATAGCTTCATTTGCGACCTCAATCAGCTGAATGACAAGCCCTCCTTTTTCACCTGCAGACCAAAACCAATTTATCTGTTAAGTATCACAAGAACTGTAAATAGATGAACAGAATATGGACTTTGCATCACCTAGTAGTTGTCTACACAGAATGGTAAGAGTGTTGACTAAAGTAAAATAAAAGGTAAAAATCATAGCACAGCCATACACCGTTAATGAACAGATTCAATGTATAGGCATAGCAAAAAAGAAACAAAGAATTTCAATCATAACTGATCCCGAAAATTAAAGTGTTTTCCAAAAGATGGTGTCGAATGAATCAGTTGGAGAAAACTTTAAAGCATGTTGGATGGACATACATGTCACCACAAACTGACAAGGTCTAGCCAACAACCGTGGTGCTACAAAGTCCAACTATACTTTCAGGTAGGATATACATCGACCTGAACAGATCTTATAATGCAGTAAATCAATCTCAATGTACAATACTGAGAATAAAACTAGAGTTCGAACGTTTAGGTGCTTGACTACTGGAGCTGAAAACCAAATCAGTGGCATTTATCAAATAGGAGGGTGGTTCATTTCAGTGCACCACATGCAGAACCCAGCGAGGGTCTTCACCATGGAGGACATAGAGGTGATCCAACATCACTTGGTGCTTGATTTCCTCTGAGATGGAATACCTCTTTTAAGGTTGATGTTATACCCCTCAATATCTTGTACTTCATGAGATTGTATCTCCTCATTGTATTGACCAAAGTTCCTATTAGCTACATCAGAAACGTTTATCCTGGTGTTGGAAATTGGGTTTGGGACATCAGGGTCAGAAAGGGTTATGGAACGTGACATTTTCAGGCATACTAGAGGGGGGCAAAAGAACCCGATTCAAGACACTTTTGGGCATTTCTCCTCTGCTCTCCTGCACAAACATGTCACTGAAGAGGACTCTTTGGAGAGGAGCATAGTCTCACAAGCTATAGCCTACAAACGTTGCTCCCTAAAATCCATACAACTTGAACAACTCTAGCCCTTCAGTGTTGCATCTCAACACGTTGTGATCCGTTCGGAACACAACGCCGCAGTGTTGCGACATTCGCAATGAGTTGCGATGCAATAATGCCTCCTTCATACAGCAGCAGGGGGGTGATGGCATTGAGGTACGCGGGTCCACTGTCCATATTTTTTATATGCTGACGATACTGTACTGGTTTCAGAGTCTGCAAAAGGTCAACAGCATCATCTACATGGCCTAGATGACTTTTGCAGACACAGAGGGTTATCTGTGAACCTTGGTAAAACCAAGGTCATGATCTTTTATACATCAGCACAGGTACGAAGACATAGTTTGTTCACAGCAGCAGGTGGACCGATCGAGCTGGTCGGATCATATCAGGGGTCTTCTCTATGTCTCAGGCAGCCCGTGACAACATCACACGTGGGTATCCAGCACTAGCTTTGATGGAGAGATAGTACCACCAGGCATATTTTCAGGAGCCCCACACAAAGGGGTGGCTCTTCGACACTTTGGTTACGCCAGCACTCATGTATGGGGCATGATATCATTACAGCAGAGCTCGCTGCACCACCTGATACCATTAGAGCACAGCTCGCTGCACCACCGATGCTAGCTGAGGCACTATTCCAGAAAGTATGCCTATTACACAGACTTCGGAGCATGGATACAGACATATTGCTTATCGTGCTTTCCAAGCATCACGTGATATGGCATTAGCAGACGACACCTCCTCGTGGTATGCACAGACACAAGACTTGCTGGCCCACCATGGTCTTGACATAGATAGGCTACCACCACTACAGTAACTTACAGGCACCCACCTCTCTCTCATCAGGAGAGGAGTAGAGTCATTCGCCAGGAGATATGGCATACATACATACAGAGGACATGGGTGAGCCCTAGGGATACATTGCCACCGAAAATGCTCTATTACCGCAAGCATTTTCTACATATATCGGACGAGGGCTTCATCGAAACTCTGAGATACGCAGACATACCTACCCACCACCTTCGAGTCGTCATTGGGCAGCTCCGGGTTTCATCACATCAGCTCGAGATTGAGAGGAGCCAGTCCAGGGGAGTCCCTCGTGAGGAGAATAGTGCCCAGCACGGATGGAAACGGTAGGTTCGGACTCGTCGGAAACGGAGTTTCCGAGTTTCCAAAAATTTGGAAACGGCAAGAAACGGGAAACGGGGGAAACGGGAAAAATATGAAAATATATATATATATATATATATATATATATATATACATGCACATAATATTAGGATATTACACACACACACACACACACATATATATATATATATATATATATATATATATATATATATATATATATATATATATATATATATATATATATATATATATATATATATATATATATATATATATATAAGGATATTATACATATATTTATCATTAGGATATCCATTATACATAGTGCTATATTATATATAGTGTACAGTATATACATGCACAATGCACATGTCATAAATTCATAGTACTTGCATTAATACATAGTAAATGGAAGAACTTGAAAAAAAAATCAGAACTCGTATACTCACATACCTAAAGTTCGATGGCTGTGATTTGGTCTCTCTCTCTCTCTCTCTCTCTCTCTCTCTCTCTCTCTCTCTCTCTCTCTCTCTCTCTCTCTCTCTCTCTCTCTCTCTCTCTCTCTCTCTCTCTCTCTCTCTCTCTCTCTCTCTCTCTCTCTCTCTCTCTCTCTCTCTCTCTCTCTCTCTCTCTACCCATAGCACCCCACACCCTTGATACCAGCTACTATCCCTCCTTTTATACCCGTTTGCAGTACTCACACTTTATTTTCGTTTTGGATCACAGTGGATTGGATCATACTGATGTATATGTTTTGTCTCATAGGCCGATTTTGGCCTCTAATAGACGTTAAAAGTCTTTCTTTCTTTCTTTCTTTCTCTCTCTCTCTCTCTCTCTCTCTCTCTCTCTCTCTCTCTCTCTCCTCTCCCTCTCCCTCTCCCTCTCCCTCTCCCTCTCCCTCTCCCTCTCCCTCTCCCTCTCCCTCTCCCTCTCCCTCTCCCTCTCCCTCTCCCTCTCCCTCTCCCTCTCCCTCTCCCTCTCCCTCTCCCTCTCCCTCTCCCTCTCCCTCTCCCTCTCCCTCTCCCTCTCCCTCTCCCTCTCCCTCTCCTCTCTCTCTCTCTCTCTCTCTCTCTCTCTCTCTCTCTCTCTCTCTCTCTCTCTCTCTCTCTCTCTCTCTCTCTCTCTCTCTCTCTCTCTCTCCCCCCACCCCTCCCCCAAGCAGATGGAGTTCATACAGTCTGAAACAATAAGCACAAGCAAACGAGGACAGCAGAACAGGGGAAAAAAAAAAAAAAAAGGGAAAATTTAGGCCAAGAAACGGCGTTTCTAGGCCGGTCCGTTTCCCAGAAACGGCCGAACCGCTTCTGAGGACCAGAAACGCCGTTTTTGGGCACTATGGTGAGGAGAGGTGGTGCCTAGTATGCCAAACAGAGGTAGAGAGTGAGGAGACAAGAGGCACTTGGGACGCTTCCTCACAACAGCATACAAGAGGCGAGAGCCGTCACTACATCCCACACATCAGACACGGGTGAGTACGGAGCAAACCATTACTCAGTTCTTTCAAGGAGCTGAGCTACATCAAAGAGGTCCATCTATAGGGCTCATGCTCCACCAGGCAGCAGCACAGAGAGCACGACGCCAACCACGCATGGTTGGATATCGTCGACCATGACTATGTCACGAGGATATCTCACTCATCAGGACAGCCTACGACCGCATGATGGAGGAGAGGCCTACCACCACCGCCTGGGTTGTCTTCCTTCAGGAGGCACTCAGACCACCACCGATGTACCACATACTACACCCACCTCCACCCATCACCAGTAGCTAGGGTATTTTACTCACTCACATTATGGATCCCCCATGTATTAGGTGGCCATTATCTACAGAGTCAGAGCCACGTCTCCCCAGCCTTTTCCAGCCTTATATAGCTTTGTGCAGGGAGTACTTTTTATTTCATTTCAATTTCTATACAGTGTTACTACACTTGTACATGGTTTTGTCTCATAGGCCAAGTTTGGCCTCCAGAAGACGTTAATATGACTCTCTCTCTCTCTCCATCTCTCTCTCTCTCTCTCTCTCTCTCTCTCTCTCTCTCTCTCTCTCTCTCTCTCTCTCTCTCTCTCTCTCTCTCTCTCTCTCTCTCTCTCTCTCTCTCTCTCTCTCTCTCTCTCTCTCTCTCTCTCTCTCTCTCTCTCTCTCTCTCTCTCTCTCTCTCTCTCTCCCCCTCTCTCTCTCTCTCTCTCTCACATATAGAAGGAGGTGCACATTGCAGTCTGGAACTGCAATGGATCTTTATGGACACATCCAGGGCGACTCGAGGAGGTGATGGAGGGAAGAGACATTATCTTCTTGACAGAGACACACGAGAGCCCGGGGAGGAGCCTACCGAGGATTGAGGGCTATATGTGGGAGTCAGCTCACCGCCGTCAGATGAGACAGCACACCACACGAGGATCAGGAGGAGTAGCCGTGCTCTATAGACAGTCGTTACAGCACAGGGTACATGTGGTAGCCAGAGACCCAGAGGCACGTTTCATGTGGATACGCTTGCAGCTATCAGAGGAGAGAGCAGCGTACTTCGCCGTATGCTATATTGCACCCATTGGTTCACGCTTCACACATTCCCCTCAGCAGCCATCAGGAGGGGAGGGACCAGACACCACATCGCCATATGACTGCCTCAGTGACACGATTATGGAGTATACCGGGATGGGTGAAGTCTTCCTTGTAGGAGACTTCAATGCCCGCACTCAGAGCCACCAGTGTGATATCTACGACCTTGACGACCCTGAGATGCTTCGTACCATAGAGGACATGCCTACACTCAGAGCCTCAGCCGACACTGCCACACCCACCTTATATGGCCGACACTCACTCCAGATGGGAGCAGCACACCGTCTCGTTATATATAATGGGATGGGGAGCTGGCCCACCTCGCGCGGTCTCACCTGCATTCCACCCACGACACCACAGGGGGGCAGTGTGGTAGACTATGTTATCGGACCCCCGGAGGCGACACATCTGATCACCTCATTCACTATCCCACCCTTACCGATTGGAGTTGATCACGCATATCTTGCCCTATCCATTCGCGGCTCACCATGCATACCCCACCCCGTCACCACACAACCACGAGCCCGTGCCACCATTCACTTTAGACATGAGCTAGCACATATCTATAGCTCCCATGTTCGAGAGCGCATCTACTCCCTTGATCCCTCAGCCTCCTTGGACACCCTCACCGCCTACTTCTCCTCGATCCTCCATACATCTGCTACTCTCAGCTTCCCATACACCACCCACAGCACTGCACATCCGACACGGCTGGGGCATACACCCCAGAATAGATGGTACGATGAGGAGTGTAGGCGACTATACCGACATCTCAGAGCACAGAGTATCTTGGGATCCATCACAGAGAGGGAGGCACGACGACAGATGCGAGCCCTCACACGCCGGAAGCGGCGAGCTTTCGAGGAGCGACAGGAGGCAGAGTTGATCGACCTTCTCATTAGTAGGGATTGTGCCACCGCGTGGAGCGCACTACGTGAGCCACGTCCACCTACACCCATAGCCGATCCTTCGACTTGGCACACCTACACCCAGAGGTTATATGACGTCCCAGGACAGCCACCATTACCGATTCCTTCCACACCGCGTCCGGTGATATCCACCCTCTTCACAGCAGGCATGGTACGACAGGCCATCCATAGGCTACAGCATGGCCGTTCAGCAGACCACACGGGGCTACAGGGAGAGCACTTTATATACGCAACAGATGTAGTTTCCCACTTGATCGCCCATCTCTTCAACCGTGCTTTGGTTGAGGGATTACCCGACTCATGGACTATGCATACCATTACGCCTATCCATAAGTCCGGTGATATGATGGACCCAGGGAACTACAGGACTATTATGATAGGCCATATCCTGGCCAAGATCTATGGGGCAGTACTAGAGGAAGAGCTAAGTACACACGCTGAGGCAGCGGGGATCAGAGCACCCGGCCAGGCAGGCTTCCGCCGCACTTTCTCCACCATCGACCACATCTTCGTGCTTCGTTGCTTGATTGAGAGCGCGAAGGCTAGGAAGCAGAGACTATACTGTTGCTTTGTGGATTTCCGCAAAGCCTTCGACATGGTCCCTCGAGAGAGACTACTACGGAGGCTCCAAGAGTTACAGCTTCCATCAGACATGCTATGGGCCATCCACGCTTTGTATGCACGAGTCACAGGCAGGGTACGCTGCCCCGGCGGTCTATCAGACAGCCTTGTTAGCACCATTGGTGTGAAACAAGGTTGCCCCCTCTCACCCACTCTCTTCGGTCTCTACATCGACGAGATCACGGAGTATATACAGCGAGCAGGAGGGAGAGGAGGAGACATCGGAGGTACGCCAGTACATATCCTATTATATGCTGATGACATTGTCCTGCTCTCAGAGTCACAGGAGGGGTTGCAGTCACATTTACAGGCGCTCGATACCTTTTGCATGGAGAGAGGACTCACAGTGAACCTTGGCAAGACCAAGGTCATGATCTTCCATACCTCCAAGACAGTACGCCATCGCGCCTCTTTCACAGCAGCTCGAGGACAGATAGAGGTAGTGGACTCCTACGTCTACCCATAGTTGTTTCTGACGGGTTTCTGACTTCTGACTTCTGACGTTTAGCCGACGTCTGACGGGTAAGGTAAAACGTTCCTGACGGTATCTGACGTCGCCTAAATTTTTAGCTCTAAGATATAAAAATAGTAGTAGAAAAGAAATAACAACTAGCAAATACCAAAACCATACTCTATATGATTTATAGATAGCAAATAGTAAAACCAAATACCATCATTACATATGCCATAGAGGAGTCAAGATTCACAAGTGAATCATGATATACTAGAGTGATGCATGTGCTATCAACTATCATCATCATCATCCTCGTCTCCAACATCCTCCTCATCAATATCATGAAGTGCATGGCTCTCCACAACGGTGTAAGTAGATGAAACATTAATTTCACCACGATTTACTTCTTGCAATGCAAAAAGTTTGACCATCAAGTAATGAATGATGGATCTATCATACATCATATAGCTACAATTCAAATTTCAGAATGAGAGATGCATTCATGCGATGCAATGGCATACATGCAGCTTTATTTTCCATATACATGAAAGCTTCATCATGGTCATTTGATGAATTTTCTAGTAACTAGATAATGGCTAGGCTAACTATCATTTCAAGAACTGAAAACAGAGGGTTATTTTGACTTCAATATGCTTCAGCCTTCCCATATTTGTGCATGGGCATTGGGACCAAATTCCAATCCAAATGTTGTATTTGCATGGAGTCATGGACAGAATATTGTATACAGTATACATACTCATTGTTGTTTTTGTACAACTGAAACAGAGGTAGCACAGGGGTATTCTCCATGGCACAGGCTGCGAGAGATAGATTGACGCGAGGTTATGCAGCACTTGCAGGATTGGAGAGACGCTGCTTTCAGACACATTTTCAAGAGCCCCGGACTAAGGGGTGGCTCTTTGACACTCTAGTGACACCCGCATTGATGTACGCAGCAGCAGTATGGGCACCAGGGATCACAGAGGGGATGTGGACACAGATTGAGAGGCCCCAGATCACCATGATATCACGCTTGCTGCGCAGCAAGCCCTCGGTTCCACATGACATTATACGAGCTGAGCTTGGCACACCACCGATGCTAGTGGAGGCCCTCTTCCAGTTGGTGACCTTTATTCTGAGAGTCAGTGAGCTCCCCACTAGCCGACTCACCAGGCTTGCATTTGAGAGCTCTAGACATTTGGCAGAGACAGGGCATGAGAGAGTATGGTATGCACAGACTTACCGATGGTTAGCAGACCATGGCATGAGCATTACGGATCTCCCCCCTTTTTAGTATGACCTCTCTTCCCCCCACATTACCCTCTCTCGTTCGGAGAGGAATAGGATCATCCGTAAGGACCTACTACAGATACACGTCAGGGAGACATGGATAGCACCACGAGAGCCTCTTCCCACAAAGAGGCAACACTACAGAGAGCACTTCCTGACTGTGACAGCGGATGGTTTCATTCAGAGACCACGATACATGGATACATATATGGCACCTGCTGAGAGAGTGGCCATTGGGCAGCTCAGAGTATCATCACACCAGCTCGAGATTGAGATTGGGCGAGCCACACATACCCCCAGGGATGAGCGATTATGCAGGATATGTAGAGAGGAGGTGGAGGACGAGGAGCACTACACATGTAGATGCCAGGCATATGAGGACATCAGAGACCGCTACCCACAGCTCTTCAGGGGGCCTAGGGAGATCAGGGCTTTATTGGGGACAGAGGACCAGCGCCCTCTAGGTCGTTTCCTAGTAGAGCTCCAGCACCACCGCGCATCACTCCTCCAGCAGAAGATGGAGATACACCTGGCCCCCCCCCCTCAGACTCATATTACAGATTTTTTCAGACCCACATACACTCGAGGGCCCAGCTCGATGCGGGGTGTCACATTACACAGAGCAGAGGAGCTTAGACGACAGCGTCGACGACCGAGACCCCCTGTCCGGAGAGCTCGTCCACATCAGAGAGAGATTCAGGCGATTCCATACGCCATGACATGGAGATACAGAGACGTCAGCAGCGCACCCCTATCGATTTGGACGCCGAGAGCATTTTGAGGATCGCCATGATGACTTACCCACCGATGCATTATATCCTACACCCACTCCAGGCATTTAGGGGGTTGTGACACCATCGTGCCTCCCCTCCCTATGCATATCATGTTTGTATCTCACCCATTGAGCATATAGAGTGCATACCCATAGCACCCCACACCCTTGATGCCAGCTACTATCCCTCCTTTTATACCCGTTTGTAGTACTCACACTTTATTTTCGTTTTGGATCACAGTGGATTGGATCATACTGATGTATATGTTTTGTCTCATAGGCCGATTTTGGCCTCTAATAGACGTTAAAAAGTCTTTCTTTCTTTCTTTCTTTCTCTCTCTCTCTCTCTCTCTCTCTCTCTCTCTCTCTCTCTCTCTCTCTCTCTCTCTCTCTCTCTCTCTCTCTCTCTCTCTCTCTCTCTCTCTCTCTCTCTCTCTCTCTCTCTCTCTCTCTCTCTCTCTCTCTCTGGAACTGCAATGGATCTTTATGGACACATCCAGGGCGCCTCGAAGAGGTGATGGAGGGAAGAGACATTATCTTCTTGACAGAGACACACGAGAGCCCGGGGAGGAGCCTACCGAGGATTGAGGGCTATACGTGGGAGTCACCTCACCGCCCCCAGATGAGACAGCACACCACACGAGGATCAGGAGGAGTAGCCGTGCTCTATAGACAGTCGTTACAGCACAGGGTAGAGGTGGTAGCCAGAGACCCAGAGGCACGTTTCATGTGGATACGCTTGCAGCTATGAGAGGAGAGAGCAGCGTACTTCGCCGTATGCTATATTGCACCCATTAGTTCACGCTTCACACATTCCCCTCAGCAGCTATCAGGAGGGGAGGGACCAGACACCACATCGCCATATGACTGCCTCAGTGACACGATTATGGAGTATACAGGGATGGGTGAAGTCTTCCTTGTAGGAGACTTCAATGCCCGCACTCAGAGCCACAAGTGTGATATCTACGACTTTGACGACCCTGAGATGCTTCGTACCATAGAGGACATGCCTACACTCAGAGCCTAAGCGGACACCGCCACACCCACCTTATATGGCCGACACTTACTCCAGATGGGAGCAGCACACCGTCTCGTTATATATAATGGGATCGGGAGCTGGCCCACCTCGCGCGGTGTCACCTGCATTCCACCCACGACACCACAGTGGGGCAGTGTGGTAGACTATGTTATCGGACCCCCGGAGGCGACACATCTGATCACCTCATTCACTATCCCACCCTTACCGATTGGAGCTGATCACGCATATCTTGCCCTATCCATTCGCGGCTCACCATGCATACCCCACCCCGTCACCACACAGCCACGAGCCCGTACCACCATTCACTTTAGACATGAGCTAGCACATATCTATAGCTCCCATGTTCGAGAGCGCATCTACTCTCTTGATCCCTCTACCCCCTTGGACACCCTCACCGCCTACTTCTCCTCGATCCTCAATACATCTGCTACTCTCAGCTTCCCATACACCACCCAGAGCACTGCACATCCGACACGGCTGGGGCATACACCCCAGAATAGATGGTACGATGAGGAGTGTAGGCGACTATACCGACATCTCAGAGCAAAGAGTCTCTTGGGATCCATCACAGAGAGGGAGGCACGACGACAGATGCGAGCCCTCACACGCCGGAAGCGGCGAGCTTTCGAGGAGCGACAGGAGGCAGAGTTGATCGACCTTCTCATGAGTAGGGATTGTGCCACCACGTGGAGGGCACTACGTGGGCCACGTCCACCTACACCCATAGCAGATCCTTCGACTTGGCACACCTACGCCCAGAGGTTATATGAAGTCCAAGGACAGCCACCATTACCGATTCCTTCCACACCGCGTCCGGTGATATCCACCCTCTTCACAGGAGGCATGGTACGACAGGCCATCCATAGGCTACAGCATGGCCGTTCAGCAGACCACACGGGGCTATAGGGAGAGCACTTTATATACGCAGCAGATGTAGTTTCCCACTTGATCGCCCATCTCTTCAACCGTGCTTTGGTTGAGGGATTACCCGACTCATGGACTATGCATACCATTACGCCTATCCATAAGTCCGGCGATATGATGAACCCAGGGAACTACAGGACTATTATGATAGGCCATATCCTGGCCAAGATCTATGGGGAAGTACTAGAGGCAGAGCTCAGTACACACGTTGAGGAAGCGGGGATCAGAGCATCCGGCCAGGCAGGCTTCCGCCGCACTTTCTCCACCATCGACCACATCTTCGTGCTTCGTTGCTTGATTGAGAGCGCGAAGGCGAGGAAGCAGAGACTATATTGTTGCTTTGTGGATTTCCGCAAAGCCTTCGACATGGTCCCTCGAGAGATACTACTATGGAGGCTCCAGGAGTTACAGCTTCCATCAGACATGCTATGGGCCATCCACGCTTTGTATGCACGAATCACAGGCAGGGTACGCTGCCCCGGCCGTCTATCAGACAGCCTTGTTAGCACCATTGGTGTGAAACAAGGTTGCCCCCTCTCACCCACTCTCTTCGGTCTCTACATCGACGAGATCACGGAGTATATACGAGCAGGAGGGAGAGGAGGAGACATCGGAGGTACGCCAGTACATATCCTATTATATGCTGATGACATTGTCCTTCTCTCAGAGTCACAGGAGGGGTTGCAGTCACATTTACAGGCGCTCGATACCTTTTGCATGGAGAGAGGACTCCCAGTGAACCTTGGCAAGACCAAGGTCATGATCTTCCATACCTCAAGAACAGTACGCCATCGCGCCTCTTTCACAGCAGCTCGAGGACAGATAGAGGTAGTGGACTCCTACGTCTACCTAGGTATCACCTTCTCGGGGAGCACAGGGTTATTCTCCATGGCACAGGCTGCGAGAGATAGATTGACGCGAGGTTATGCGGCACTTGCAGGATTGGAGAGACGCTGCTTTCAGACACATTTTCAGGAGCCCCGGACTAAGGGGTGGCTCTTTGATACTCTAGTGACACCCGCATTGATGTACGCAGCAGCAGTATGGGCACCAGGGATCACAGAGGCGATGTGGACGCAGATTGAGAGGCCCAAGATCACCATGATATCACCCTTGCTGCGCAGCAAGCCCTCCGTGCCACATGACAATATACGAGCTGAGCTTGGCACACCACCGATGCTAGTGGAGGCCCTCTTCCAGTTGGTGACCTTTATTCTGCGAGTCAGAGAGCTCCCCGCTAGCCGACTCACCAGGCTTGCATTTGAGAGCTCTAGACATTTGGCAGAGACAGGGCATGAGAGAGTATGGTATGCACAGACTTACCGATGGTTAGCAGACCATGGCATGAGCATTACGGATCTCCCCCCTTTTCAATATGACCTCTCTTCCCCCCACATTACCCTCTCTCGTTCGGAGAGGAATAGGATCATCGGTCAAGACCTACTACAGATACACGTCAGGGAGACATGGATAGCACCACGGGAGCCTCTTCCCACAAAGAGGCAACACTACAGAGAGCACTTCCTGACTGTGACAGCGGATGGTTTCATTCAGAGACCACGATACATGGATACATATATGGCACCAGCTGAGAGAGTGGCCATTGGGCAGCTCAGAGTATCATCACACCAGCTCGAGATTGAGATTGGGCGAGCCACACATACCCCCAGGGATGAGCGAATATGCAGGATATGTAGAGAGGAGGTGGAGGACGAGGAGCACTACACATGTAGATGCCAGGCATATGAGGACATCAGAGACCGCTACCCACAGCTCTTCAGGGGGCCTAGAGAGATCAGGGCTTTATTGGGGACAGAGGACCAGCGCCCTCTAGGTACTAGTAGAGCTCCAGCACCGCCGCGCATCACTCCTCCAGCAGCAGATGGAGATACACCTGGCCCCCCCCCCTCAGACTTATATTACAGATTTCTTCAGACCCACATACACTTGAGGGCCCAGCTCGATGCGGGGTGTCACATTACACAAAGAAGAGGAGCTTAGACGCTCAGCGTCGACGACCGAGACCCTTTGTCCGGAGAGCTCGTCCACATCAGAGAGAGATTCAGGCGATTCACGCACGCCATGACATGGAGATACAGAGACGTTAGCAGCGCACCCCTATCAATTTGGACGCCGAGAGCATTTTGAGGATCGCCATGATGCCTTACCCACCGATGCATTATATCCTACACCCACTCCAGGCATTTAGGGGGTTGTGATACCATCGAGCCTCCCCTCCCTATGCATATCATATTTGATCTCACCCATTGAGCATATAGAGTGCATACCCATAGCACCCCACACCCTTGATGCCAGCTACTATCCCTCCTTTTATACCCGTTTGCAGTACTCACACTTTATTTTCGTTTTGGATCACAGTGGTTTGGATCATACTGATGTATATGTTTTGTCTCATAGGCCGATTTTGGCCTCTAATAGACGTTAGAAAGTCTTTCTTTCTTTCTCTCTCTCTCTCTCTCTCTCTCTCTCTCTCTCTCTCTCTCTCTCTCTCTCTCTCTCTCTCTCTCTCTCTCTCTCTCTCTCTCTCTCTCTCTCTCTCTCTCTCTCTCTCTCTCTCTCTCTCTCTCTCTCTCTCTCTCTCTCTCTCTCTCTCTCTCTCTCTCTCTCTCTCCCCCTCCCTCCCTCCCTCTCTCTCTCTCTCTCCTCTCTCTCCACGCAGAGGTTCCATGCCCCAGAACCATTGGTATGATGCAGATTGCCGTGAGCTACGGAAGCACCTAGGGATTTTAGAGCATAGAGGGGATATTACACACACAGAGGCACAGCGTCACATGGAGAGCCTTACTCGCGGCAAATGGCGAGATTGGGAGGAGAGACAGTACTGGGATATTTATCATTTGCTCATGAGTCGAGATAGTGTAGTGGCATGGAGACAGTTGAGAGAGAGGAGACAGCAAACACCCATCCGAGACCCGAGCACTAGGCATGGCTATGCACGGAGCCTATACAAGATCCAAGACCAGCCCCCCATTCCAAGTCCACAGAGCTCACGTCCTACTACCTCTAACGTCTTCACACCCACTATGGTGGGACGCGCCATTGCCCGTCTACAGCATGGCAGGGCCCATGACCATTTCGGTTTACAGGCAGAGCACCTCATCTACGGAGGCACGACCCTTGCACCACTCATTGCCCACCTCTTCAACCGTGCACTGGTTGAAGGGTTCCCTGACTCATCCCAGAGGTCCATCTATAGGGCTCACGCTCCACCAGGCAGCAGCACAGAGAGCACGGGGCCGACCACGCATGAGCGGATATCATCGACCAAGACTATATCAGGAGGATATCTCACGCATCAGGACAGCCTACAACCACATGATGGAGCATAGGCGTACCACCACCCCCTTGGTTGTCTTCCTTCAGGAGGCACTCAGACCACCACCGATGTATCACACACTACACCCACCTCCACCCATCACCAGTAGCTAGGGTGTCTTTACTCACATTATGGATCCCGCATGTATTAGGTGGCCACTATCTGCAAAGTCAGAGCCACGTCTCCCCAGCCTTTTCCAGCCCTATATAGCTTTGTGTAGCGATATACTTTTTATTTCATTTCATCTTCTACACAGGGTTACTACACTTGTACATGGTTTTTGTCTCATAGGCCAAGTTTGGCCTCCAAAAGACGTCAGATGTCCGGGAGGCTTATCTCATCCACTTGCTAGCACTATCGGGGTGAAGCAAGGATGCCCTCTTTCACCCACCCTCTTTGGTCTCTACATTGATGAGATAGTAGACTACATACAGCAGCAGGGGGGTGATGGCATTGAGGTACGCGGGTCCACTGTCCATATTCTTTTATATGCTGATGATATTGTACTGGTTTCAGAGTCTGCAGAAGGTCTACAGCATCATCTACATGGCCTAGATGACTTTTGCACACACAGAGGGTTATCTGTGAACCTTGGTAAAACCAAGGTCATGATCTTTCATACATCAGCACAGGTACGCAGACATAGTTTGTTCACGGCAGCGGGTGGACCCATTGAGGTGGTCGGATCATATGTTTACTTGGGAGTGACATTTACAGCAGCATCAGGGGTCTTCTCTATGTCTGAGGCAGCACGTGACCGCATCACACGTGGGTATGCAGCACTTGCCTTGATGGAGAGACAGTGCCACCAGGCATATTTTCAGGAGCCCCGCACAAAAGGGTGCCTCTTCGACACTTTGGTTACGCGAGCGCTCATGTATGGGGCAGCCATATGGGGACCAGGATTAGCCACATCAGTATGGACAGCATTAGAGAGGCCACAGATCCTCATGATTTCCAGACTTATCCGGAGCAAGCCTTCAGAACCACATGATATCATTAGAGCATAGCTCGCTGCACCACCGATGCTAGTTGAGGCACTATTCCAGACAGTATGCCTATTACACAGACTCCGAAGCATGGATACAGAGCGCATTGCTTATCGGGCTTTCCAGGCATCACGGGACATGGCATTAGCAGGCGACACCTCCTCATGGTATGCACAGACACGAGACTGGCTGGCCCACCACGGCTTTGACATAGACAGGCTACCACCACTACAGTACGACTCACATGCACCCACCTACTCGCTCTCTCATCAGGAGAGGAATAGGATCATTCGTCAGGAGATATGGCATACATACATACAGAGGACATGGCTGAGCCCTAGGGGTACATTACCACCGAAAATGCTCTATTACCGTGAGCATTTTCTACATATATCGGACGAGGGCTTCATCGAGATTCCGAGATACATGCAGACATATCTACCCCAGCAACTTCGAGTCGTCATTGGGCAGCTCCGGGTTTCATCACATCAGCTCGAGATTGAGAGGGGTCGATCCAGGGGAGTCCCCCGTGAGGAGAGGTGGTGCCCAGTATGCGAGACAGAGGTAGAGAGCGAGGAGCATTTTGTTATCAGATGCCCAGCATATGTAGACCTACGAGCACATTTCCAGATAGAGGAGTCACTCCAGTTATGCATGACTATGGGAGCGATGCTTGGGACGCTTCCTCGCAGCAGCATACGAGAGGCGAGATCCGTCACTCCAGCCCACACATCAGCCACGGGTGAGTACGCAGCAGACCATTACCCAGTTTTTTCAGCGAGCTGACCTACATCAGAGAGGTCCATCTATAGGGCTCACGCTCCACCAGGAAGAAGCACAGAGAGCACGGCACCGACCACGCATGGGCAGATATCATCGACCACGACTATATCAGGAGGATATCTCATACATCAGGACAGCCTACGACCGCATGATGGAGCATAGGCGCACCACCACCCCATGGGTTGTCTTCCTTCAGGAGGCACTCAGACCACCCCCGATGTACCACATACTACACCCACCTCCACCCATTCACAGGTAGCTAGGGTGTTTTACTCACACTTTTACTCACATGTCCCCCATGTATTAGGTGGCCACTATCTGCGGAGTCAGAGCCACATCTCCCCATCCTTTTCCAGCTTTATATATATCTTTGTGTCGCGATATACCTTTCATCCTCTACACAGGGTTACTACACTTGTACATGGTTTTTGTCTCATAGGCCAAGTTTGGCCTCCAGAAGACGTTGATATGACTTTCTTTCTTTCTCTCTCTCTCTCTCTCTCTCTCTCTCTCTCTCTCTCTCTCTCTCTCTCTCTCTCTCTCTCTCTCTCTCTCTCTCTCTCTCTCTCTCTCTCTCTCTCTCTCTCTCTCTCTCTCTCTCTCTCTCTCTCTCTCTCTCTCTCTCTCTCTCTCTCTCTCTCTCTCTCTCTCTCTCTCTCTCTCTCTCTCTCATGGCTCCCAAGCTGGAGGAACAGTTGGCCACCTTAGAGCATGCCCTCCGAGAGTTGATACGAAAACACAAGAAAGAAGGAGATTTTGCACTGAACGGGGTTACCCGTAGAGTTGTCGCCCTCGAAGCCAAGGTCGCAACCTTGGAGAAGGAAAACGAATCCCTTCGAGAAGAGCTTCTCGCTACCCGCAAACAGCACTCACGGGACCTGGAGGAGTTGCACACTGCGCTTACTGATATGAAAACGAAACTGGACAGCATGCACGAGGAGGGGGAGATCGCTCCACATCTAGAGGACATTCGGGGGACTATCAAGAAGGAGTGTATGGAGGTGGTGCAGAACGAGCTTGAGACTAAGAAAGATGGATGGGTCGAGGTTGTCAAAAGGAACCTTCGACAGGAGGCAAAGAAGAACAACCACCATGAGGAGGTCCACATAGTGCATACCACCATTGAGGAGGAGCGGATGCGACAGGCCCGCAGGCTCAATGTTCGCGTATCCGACCTCACAGAGACAGACGGATCACCAGAGCAGGACGGGCGTCGCTTGTGCACATTACTTGGATACTGCGCGGATGAGCCTCTCCCTTTCACCAGAGTATGGAGAGCAGGACGGGACACCACACGGAGCAAAGCACTTATCCTTCAGTTCTCAGATGAGGCCAAGAGGAGAGACTTTCTCATACCACAGGCGGTACTACGCACTACACCGGGCACCCCCATCTATTTGGATGACGACCTCACACGGATGCAGGAAGAGCACAGACGAACATGCATGCCACGTGTCCTCCAGGCAACACGAGAGGGACATCGTGCCCTCTACACAGACGGTCGGATCATCATTGATGGACGGCCCATTGACTAGGGATTCGCGGCCTATGAGACAGCACACCAGGAGGTGCACATTGCAGTCTGGAACTGCAATGGATCTTTATGGACACATCCAGGGCGCCTCGAGGAGGTGACGGAGGGAAGAGACATTATCTTCTTGACAGAGACACACTAGAGCCCGGGGAGGAGCCTGACGAGGATTGAGGGCTATATGTGGGAGTCAGCTCACCGCCGCCAGATGAGACAGCACACCACACGGCGATCAGGAGGAGTAGCCGTGCTCTATAGACAGTCGTTACAGCAGAGGGTACAGGTGGTAGCCAGAGACCCAGAGGCACGTTTCATGTGGATACGCTTGCAGCTATCAGAGGACAGAGCAGCGTACTTCGCCGTATGCTATATTGCACCCATTGGTTCACGCTTCACACATTCCCCTAAGCAGCTATCTGGAGGGGAGGGACCAGACACCACATCGCCATATGATTGCCTCAGTGACACGATTATGGAGTATACCGGGATGGGTGAAGTCTTCCTTGTAGGAGACTTCAATGCCAGCACTCAGAGCCACCAGTGTGATATCTACGACTTTGACGACCCTGAGATGCTTCGTACCATAGAGGACATGCCTAAACTCAGAGCCTCAGCCGACACCGCCACACCCACCTTATATGGCCGACACTTACTCCAGATGGGAGAAGCACACCGTCTCGTTATATATAATGGGATGGAGAGCTGGCCCACCTCGCACGGTCTCACCTGCATTCCACCCACGACACCGCAGGGGGGCAGTGTGGTAGACTATGTTATCGGACCTCCGGAGGCGACACATCTCATCACCTCATTCACTATCCCACCCTTACCGATTGGAGCTGATCACGCATATCTTGCCCTATCCATTCGCGGCTCACCATGCATACCCCACCCCGTCACCATACAGCCACGAGCCCGTACCACCATTCACTTTAGACATGAGCTAGCACATATCTATAGCTCCCATGTTCGAGAGCGCATCTACTCCCTTGATCCCTCTACCTCCTTGGACACCCTCACCGCCCACTTCTCCTCGATCCTCCATACATCCGCTACTCTCAGCTTCCCATACACCACCCACAGCACTGCACATCCGACACGGCTGGGGCATACACCCCAGAATAGATGGTACGATGAGGAGTGTAGGCGACTATACCGACATCTCAGAGCACAGAGTATCTTGGGATCCATCACTGAGAGGGAGGCACGACGACAGATGCGAGCCCTCACACGCCGGAAGCGGCGAGCTTTCGAGGAGCGACAGGAGGCAGAGTTGATCGACCTTCTCATGAGTAGGGATTGTGCCACCGCGTGGAGGGCACTACGTGAGCCACGTCCACCTACACCCATAGCAGATCCTTCGACTTGGCACACCTACGCCCAGAGGTTATATGACGTCCAAGGACACCCACCATTACAGACTCCTTCCACACCGCGTCCGGTGATATCCACCCTCTTCACAGGAGGCATGGTACGACAGGCCATCCATAGGCTACAGCATGGCCGTTCTGCAGACCACACGGGGCTACAGGGAGAGCACTTTATATACGCAGCAGATGTAGTTTCCCACTTGATCGCCCATCTCTTCAACCGTGCTTTGGTTGAGGGATTACCCGACTCATGGACTATGCATACCATTACGCCTATCCATAAGTCCGGCGATATGATGGACCCAGGGAACTACAGGACTATTATGATAGGCCATATCCTGGCCAAGATCTATGGGGCAGTACTAGAGGCAGAGCTCAGTACACACACTGAGGCAGCGGGGATCAGAGCACCCGGCTAGGCAGGCTTCCGCCGCACTTTCTCCACGATCGACCACATCTTCGTGCTTCGTTGCTTGATTGAGAGCGCGAAGGCGAGGAAGCAGAGACTATACTGTTGCTTTGTGGATTTCCGCAAAGCCTCCGACATGGTCCCTCGAGAGAGACTACTACGGAGGCTCCAGGAGTTACAGCTTCCATCAGACATGCTATGGGCCATCCACGCTTTGTATGCACGAGTCACAGGCAGGGTACCCTGCCCCGGCGGTCTATCAGACAGCCTTGTTAGCACCATTGGTGTGAAACAAGGTTGCCCTCTCTCACCCACTCTCTTCGGTCTCTACATCGACGAGATCACGGAGTATATACAGCGAGCAGGAGGGCGAGGAGGAGACCTCGGAGGTACGCAAGTACATATCCTATTATATGCTGATGACATTGTCCTTCTTTCAGAGTCACAGGAGGGGTTGCAGTCACATTTACAGGCGCTCGATACCTTTTGCATGGAGAGAGGACTCACAGTGAACCTTGGCAAGACCAAGGTCATCATCTTCCATACCTCCAGGACAGTACGCCATCGCGCCTCTTTCAGAGCAGCTGGAGGACAGATACAGGTAGTGGACTCCTACATCTACCTAGGTATCACCTTCTCGGGCAGCACACGGGTATTCTCCATGGCACAGGCTGCGAGAGATAGATTGACGCGAGGTTATGCGGCACTTGCAGGATTGGAGAGACGCTGCTTTCAGCCACATTTTCAGGAGCCCCGGACTAAGGGGTGGCTCTTTGACACTCTAGTGACACCCGCATTGATGTACGCAGCAGCAGTATGGGCACCACGGATCACAGAGGCGATGTGGACGCAGATTGAGAGGCCCCAGATCACCATGATATCACCCTTGCTGCGCAGCAAGCCCTCCGTTCCACATGACATTATACGAGCTGAGCTTGGCACACCACCAATGCTAGTGGAGGCCCTCTTCCAGTTGGTGACCTTTATTCTGCGAGTCAGAGAGCTCCCCGCTAGCCGACTCACCAGGCTTGCATTTGAGAGCTCTAGACATTTGGCAGAGACAGGGCATGAGAGAGTATGGTATGCACAGACTTACCGATGGTTAGCAGACCATGGCATGAGCATTACGGATCTCCCCCCTTTTCTGTATGACCTCTCTTCCCCCCACATTACCCTCTCTCGTTCGGAGAGGAATAGTATCATCCGTCAGGACCTACTACAGATACACGTCAGGGAGACATGGATAGCACCACGGGGGCCTCTTCCCACGAAGAGGCAACACTACAGAGAGCACTTCCTGACTGTGACAGCGGATGGTTTCATTCAGAGACCACGATACATGGATACATATATGGCACCAGCTGAGAGAGTGGCCATTGGGCAGCTCAGAGTATCATCACACCAGCTTGAGATTGAGATTGGGCGAGCCACACACACCCCAAGGGATGAGCGATTATCGAGGATATGTAGAGAGGAGGTGGAGGACGAGGAGCACTACACATGTAGATGCCAGGCATATGAGGACATCATAGACTGCTTCCCACAGCTCTTCAGAGGGCCTAGAGAGATCAGGGCTTTATTGGGGACAGAGGACCAACACCCTCTAGGTCGTTTCCTAGTAGAGCTCCAGCACCGTCGCGCATCACTCCTCCAGCAGCAGCAGATGGAGATACACCTGACCCCCCCCCTCAGACTTATATTACAGATTTTTTCAGACCCAGATACACTCGAGGGCCGAGCTCGATGCGGGGTGTCACATTACACAGAGCAGAGGAGCTTAGACGACAGCGTCGACGACCAAGACCCCTTGTCCGGAGAGCTCGTCCACATCAGAGAGAGATTCAGGCGATTCACGCACGCCATGACATGGAGATACAGAGACGTCAGCAGCGCACCCCTATCGATTTGGACGTCCAGAGCATTTTGAGGATCGCCATGATGCCTTACCCACCCATGCATTATATCCTACACCCACTCCAGGCATTTAGGGGGTTGTGATACCATCGAGCCTCCCCTCCCTATGCATATCATATTTGTATCTCACCCATTGAGCATATAGAGTGCATACCCATAGCACCCCACACCCTTGATACCAGCTACTATCCCTCCTTTTATACCCGTTTGCAGTACTCACACTTTATTTTCGTTTTGGATCACAGTGGATTGGATCATACTAATGTATATGTTTTGTCTCATAGGCCGATTTGGCCTCTAATAGACGTTAAAAAGTCTTTCTTTCTTTCTCTCTCTCTCTCTCTCTCTCTCTCTCTCTCTCTCTCTCTCTCTCTCTCTCTCTCTCTCTCTCTCTCTCTCTCTCTCTCTCTCTCTCTCTCTCTCTCTCTCTCTCTCTCTCTCTCTCTCTCTCTCTCTCTCTCTCACCTAATTCCTAGCTAGGAGTGACACTAGAGCAGGCTGAGGTGAATCGAGCTAGACAACGACGACGAGTCATGGCGCTCAGAGGAGTGAGGCCACACCATTGCCGGATAGAGGAGATTCGAGCCCGACATCACAAGGAGACTGCAGAGAGAGTAGCCATGATGAGAGGGGATCCTATAGCTTTCATACAGGCAGCTCTAGCACCTCCTCCACCTATGTATCACATCGTCCACCCCTCCATTACCATTGGATGGAGTTAGTAGACAGATGCATCTTCATGATTGTATTGCCCTCAGCATATAAACATGCATATACCCCGAGAGATAGGGATCCATCACACTTGGTATTTTACCACACATGTTTGAGATTAGATTGTATTAGCTTTTTATGATCTTGTTTTACTTTTACTTTTGTGACATCCAGATGACATCAGCATCAAGTATCTTATGTTTTGTCTCATAGGCCGACTTTGGCCTGTCATAGAGGTAAAAACTCTCTCTCTCTCTCTCTCTCTCTCTCTCTCTCTCTCTCTCTCTCTCTCTCTCTCTCTCTCTCTCTCTCTCTCTCTCTCTCTCTCTCTCTCTCTCTCTCTCTCTCTCTCTCTCTCTCTCTCTCTCTCTCTCTCTCTCTCTCTCTCTCTCTCTCTCTCTCTCTCTCTCTCTCTCTCTCTGAGCACAGAGTATCTTGGGATCCATCACAGAGAGGGAGGCACGACGACAGATGCGAGCCCTCACACGCCGGAAGCGGCGAGCTTTCGAGGAGCGACAGGAGGGAGAGTTGATCGACCTTCTCATGAGTAGGGATTGTGACACCGCGTGGAGGGCACTACGTGAGCCACGTCCACCTACACCCATAGCCGATCCTTCGACTTGGCACACCTACGCTTTGAGGTTATATGACGTCCCAGGACAGCCACCATTACCGATTCCTTCCACACCGCGTCCGGTGATATCCACCCTCTTCACAGCAGGCATGGTACGAAAGGCCATCCATAGGCTACAGCATGGCCGTTCAGCAGACCACACGGGGCTACAGGGAGAGCACTTTATATACGCAGCAGATGTAGTTTCCCACTTGATCGCCCATCTCTTCAACCGTGCTTTGGTTGAGGGATTACCCGACTCATGGACTATGCATACCATTATACCTATCCATAAGTCCGGCGATATGATGGACCAGGGGAACTACAGGACTATTATGATAGGCCATATCCTGGCCAAGATCTATGGGGCAGTACTATAGGTAGAGCTTAGTACACACGCTGAGGCAGCGGGGATCAAAGCACCCGGCCAGGCAAGCTTCCGCCGCACTTTCTCCACCATCGACCACATCTTCGTGCTTCGTTGCTTGATTGAGAGCGCGAAGGCGAGGAAGCACAGACTATACTGTTGCTTTGTGGATTTCCGCAAAGCCTTCGACATGGTCCCTCGAGAGAGACTACTAACCGGAGGCTCAAGGAGTTACAGCTTCCATCAGACATGCTATGGGCCATCCACGCTTTGTATGCACGAGTCACAGGCAGGGTACGCTACCCCGGCGGTCTATGAGACAGCCTTGTTAGCACCATTGGTGTGAAACAAGGTTTCCCCCTCTCACCCACTCTCTTCGGTCTCTACATCGACGAGATCACGGAGTATATACAGCGAGCAGGAGGGAGAGGAGGAAACATCGGAGGTACGCCAGTACATATCCTATTATATGCTGATGACATTCTCCTGCTCTCAGAGTCACATGAGGGGTTGCAGTCACATTTACAGGCGCTCGATACCTTTTGCATGGAGAGAGGACTCACAGTGAACCTTGGCAAGACCAAGGTCATCATCTTCCATAACTCCAGGACAGTACGCCATCGCGCCTCCTTCACAGCAGCTGGAGGACAGATAGAGGTAGTGGACTCCTACGTCTACCTAGGTATCACCTTCTCGGGCAGCACAGAGGTATTCTCCATGGCACAGGCTGCGAGAGATAGATTGACGCGAGGTTATGCGGCACTTGCAGGATTGGAGAGACGCTGCTTTCAGACACATTTTCAGGAGCCCCGGACTAAGGGGTGGCTCTTTGACACTCTAGTGACACCCGCATTGATGTACGCAGCAGCAGTATGGGCACCAGGGATCACAGAGGCGATGTGGACGCAGATTGAGAGGCCCCAGATCACCATGATATCACGCTTGCTGCGCAGCAAGCCCTCCGTTCCACATGACATTATACGAGCTGAGCTTGGCACACCACCGATGCTAGTGGAGGCCCTCTTCCAGTTGGTGACCTTTATTCTGAGAGTCAGAGAGCTCCCCACTAGCCGACTCACCAGGCTTGCATTTGAGAGCTCTAGACATTTGGCAGAGACAGGGCATGAGAGAGTATGGTATGCACAGACTTACTGATGGTTAGCAGACCATGGCATGAGCATTACGGATCTCCCCCCTTCTCAGTATGACCTCTCTTCCCCCCACATTACCCTCTCTCGTTCGGAGAGGAATAGGATCATCCGTCAGGACCTACTACAAATACACGTCAGGGAGACATGGATAGCACCACGGGAGCCTCTTCCCACAAAGAGGCAACACTAGAGAGAGCACTTCCTCACTGTGACAGCGGATGGTTTCATTCAGAGACCACGATACATGGATACATATATGGCACCAGCTGAGAGAGTGGCCATTGGGCAGCTCAGAGTATCATCACACCAGCTCGAGATTGAGATTGGGCGAGCCACACATACCCCCAGGGATGAGCGATTATGCAGGATATGTAGAGAGGAGGTGGAGGACGAGGAGCACTACACATGTAGATGCCAGGCATATGAGGACATCAGAGACCGCTACCCACAGCTCTTCAGGGGGCCTAGAGAGATCAGGGCTTTATTGGGGAGAGAGGACCAGCGCCCGGACTAATAACTGTTTCCTACAGTTATTAGCCACTCCCACCCTTGCTCCATCGCGCATCGGGCGCGCTCCCGTCTTCATCGCAAGTCTTTAGGCTGAGTACTCTGAGCATTTTTTCATCTTCGAATGCAATGAGCGCTACGGCTAAGAAGGACGATTTGACAAAAATGGAGGACAAACTGACCATAGCTATCAAAGAAAACAAGAAGATGGTGGACTCCACTATCACGGCCATCATCAGCCACCTCTCAAAGCTCGAGAAGGAAGTAGAAACATATCATAAGGAGAGGGAAGCATGGCAGAAAGAGAAAGAAGAATGGGCTAAGGAGAGGGCAAACATGAAAGAGGAATTGGAGCTCCTCAAAGCTTCAATGGTCTCTCTTACACCCGAAGAAGGAGAGATTAATATGAACAAGACAGAAGCTCTCAAAGAAGAACTCACCAAATCCTTGACCGAGAGCATGGAAAACAAATTAGAAGCTACCAAAGAAGGGTGGATCGACATAGTGAAGAAGAACATCAAAAAAGAAGCCAAAGAGAAAGCACAAAAGGAAGAAGCCCTCATCGTGCACACCACTATTGAGGAAGAAAAGATGAGACATGCCCGCCGTCTCAATGTACGCATCACGGGCATTGAAGAAAAAGAAGGCTCTACCCCCGAGTCCGATGGGAAGACACTATGCAAGATACTCGGCTACAAAGAGGAGTCCCCCCCATTCATCAAGTCTTGGAGAACGGGACGAGACCCCACGAAGAAGAGAGCTCTCATTCTACACTTCCCTTCCGAAGATATAAGATCTACTTTCCTACGCAAGAGGGTGATTTTGAGAGCACTTGATGGCCCCCCCATCTACCTTGACGATGATCTCACACCCATGCAGGTAGCACACCGTCGTGCATGCATGCCGAGAGTACATCAAGCTCGCAAAGAAGGAAAGAAGGCTTCATACAGAGATGGTCGTGTCATCATTGATGGCAAGGCCATCCCATAGGGATTCGCGGCCTGTGAGACACTCGAGGAGATACACCTTGCAGTTTGGAACTACAATGGAGATCTATGGACACACCCAGAGAGATTGGAAGAGGTGCGCAAAGGTAAAGACATCATTATGCTCAAAGAGACACATGAGAGCCCGGACCGGGGCCTACCTCGTGTCCACGGTTTTCAGTGGGAGTCCACATACAGAGAGTGTACACGTCAGCAAACCACCCGAGGATCAGGAGGAGTAGCCATACTCTTTAGAGATGGACTTCAGAGGAGGATACAGATAGTCGCACGTGATTCACAGGCCAGATATCTTTGGATTCGACTCAAGCTCTCGCAGGAGCGGATCATCTTCATAGCATTATGCTACTTTGCTCCTTCTAGCTCGCGTTTCGCTATCATAGATCGAGAGGAGGACTCACCATACACTTGCTTGTCAGAAGAGATTACAGAGTACTCTGCATTAGGGGAAGTCTTCCTTATGGGAGACTTCAATGCCAGGACAGGCAATGATCAGTGTGAGATATTTGACCCAGAAGACCCGGAGATACTACATACCATAGAGGATGAGTCTACAGCTCGAGCTTCAGCTGACGCTACACACACTCACTATGGCACTCACCTACTCAGACTAGGCTCTCGACATAATCTCGTTATCTATAACGGGATGACTCAGTGGCCTACCTCAGCAGGATTGACATGCATACCACACTCAGTCACAGATGGCGGGGGAAGTACAGTAGATTACGTCATGGGGTCCAGAGAGGCCATCCACCTACTTACCTCATTCACCATCCCACCCATACCCATTGGGGCCGATCACACATACCTCGCACTCTCCCTGAAGGGAGACACCCCTACACGCATACCCGCAGCACGCATCCCACACACCACCATCCACTTCACACACGAGCTAGCTCACATATATGCGGCTCGAGTCGAGCAGGGTCTTCTCTTACTTCATCCTGACACTCCACTATCCCTACTCACCTCTCAGATAGCATCAATTCTTCAGACATCAGCCATCAGCTCCTTCCCACACACCATCCATTCTCGTCACACACCTCCTCCCGGGACTATGCCACAACATCGTTGGTATGATGAGGATTGAAGAGATCTTTACCGCCGACTACGAGCTCAGCGAGCATTGGGAGAGATCACAGAGAGAGAGGCCAAGGGACAGATGAAGACTCTCACACGTCGAAAGAGGCGAGCCTTTGAGGAGGCACAGGAGCTTGAGCTATACCATCTCTTTATGAGTATGGACAGTGCTGCAGCATGGCGCAGCCTACGAGAGCCACGCCCGACCACACCTATTGGAGACCCACACACATGGCATGATTATGCTCAGAGGTTATATGAGGTACCTAGGCAGCCTCCCATTCCCCAGCCACTTGAGCCTCGCCCTACTAGTTCTTCTCTCTTCACAGCAAAGATGGTTGAGAGGGCCATACGACGACTTCGACATGGACGTTCGACAGACCACGCAGGATTGCAGAGCGAGCATCTCATATATGCAGCCTCCACTATAGCCCCGTTGATTGCACATGTCTTCCACCGGGCTATAGGAGAGGGCTTCCCAGAGGAGTGGACTAGGCACACCATTGTGCCTATCCACAAATCTGGCGACACCCTGGATCCAGGGAACTACAGGACCATCATGATTGGCCACACCATGGCCAAACTATACGGTGCCATACTTGAGGCAGAGCTAAGTTCATATGCAGAGACTGAGGGGCTACGAGCACGAGGCCAAGCAGGTTTTCGACGAGCTTTCTCTACTATTGATCACATCTTCATTCTGCGCTGCCTCATTGATGGGGCAAGGGTGCGGAAGAAGAGGCTATATTGCTGCTTTGTGGACTTCCGCAAAGCTTTTGATACAGTGCCGCGAGAGAGGCTCTTCCAACGCCTCAAGAGCTTGGGAGTACCATCAGGGATGATTTGGGCCATCTATGCACTCTATGAGCAGGTGACTGGGAGGGTACGGTGTCAAGGAGGTATGTCTGAGGCCATTGCTAGCACCATCGGTGTTAAGCAAGGCTGCCCACTCTCTCCCACTCTATTTGGTCTCTACATTGACGAGATTGAGGACTACATTCTCCGAGCTGGAAGAGAGGGTGCAGACCTCGCAGGTACACATGTCCACATTTTATTATATGCCGATGACATTGTCTTGATTTCAAAGTCACCCGAGGGATTACAGCGCCACCTTGAGGCCCTGGATGAGTTTTGTACACAGAGGGGCTTGACAGTAAACCTTGGCAAGACCAAGGTCATGATCTTCCACACCTCCCCCATGGTGAGGAATGGAGCAGGATTCAGAGCTGGTGGTGGACAGATTGAGGTGGTCACTTCCTATGTCTATCTCGGAGTCACATTCACGAGCTTGCCTGGCCCCTTCAGCATGAGACAGGCAGCCACCGATAGACTCACACGCGGATATGCAGCTTTAGCCATGTTAGAGCGGAGATGTCACCAAGCACACTTCCAGGAGCCCTGCACGAAGGGCTGGCTATTTGACACACTGGTCAGACCAGCTATGATGTATGCTGCGACGGTTTGGGCCCCAGGTCTCACAGTCACCAAGTGGAGTGCGATCGAGAGGCCACAGGTACGTATGATCTCGCGATTATTTCGTGGGAAACAGTCGGTGCCACATGACATCATCAGGGTAGAGCTAGCTGCACCACCCATGGCAGTAGAGGCACTATTCCAGACTATCTGCTTTATTCAGAGGATTAGGGACCTCCCTACAGATAGACTCACACACAGAGCTCTTGAGGCATCTATACAGATATCAGAGTTAGGATATGAGAGAGCTTGGTACACTCAGGTTAGAGTCTGGTTTGATAGTCATGGACTTGATATGGACAGATTGCCGCCTTTTCAGTATGACCCAGACTCACCTCACATCCACCTCTCTTGTCGTGAGAGGAATGTTGTGCTCAGACAGGATCTCTGGCAGCTCTACATTAGTCAGACATGGCACACACCACACATGGGATCGAGACTATCGCACTATCGAGACCAGTTCATAGACATACTAGCTGACAGTTTCATCCAGCGACCACGCTACATGGATACTCACATGCCTCATAGCTTGAGGGTAGCGATTGGCCAGCTGAGAGTCTCATCACACCGACTCGAGATTGAGACGGGCAGAGCCGCAGACATTCCCAGAGAGGAGCGGATATGCAGAGTATGCAGAGTAGAGATGGAGGATGAGGAGCACTTTGTATGCAGATGTAGCGCATATGATGGCATCAGAGGCAGATACGAGACTCTGTTTGCAGGGCAGCCCACCCTCCGAGAGATCATGGACTCTAGAGACCAGCGACAGCTCGGGCGATTCTTACTAGAGATACAGAGTCACAGAGATTCCCTACTCCAGCCTACTGTAGCACTCCATACAGGAGGGAGACAGAGTCAGCTCACTGACTTCTTTATTCCACGACGTGCTGCAGCCCTCCCCCCCTCAGCCCACATACCGAGCGGGGTGACTCTTCAGCAGGCTCAGATATCTCGAGCTAGGAGACGACCCCGTGATATAGGATATCGGGCCCCGAGACTTCACCGACACCAGATTGCGGAGATCCAGGATTGTGACCATCGCGCCATGGAGGAGAGACGATCCCAGATGATGGCCGATCCCGTTGCAGCCATCAGGGTGGCCCTGACTCCACCTCCACCTATGTATCACATATTACATCCCACCCACTAGCACAGGATGGAGCTAGTTAGTCGTTTTAGATGCATTCTCATGGTTGTTGTACTACCCTTTTGCATATAGACTATCATAGATATCGCACTCCATACACCCCCCACCACTTTCATGGGTATCCCCACATGCACACTACGGAGATCTATATCAGCTTAACCAGTTTCTTTTCAGCACTTTTATCTTTTCTGATTGACAGAAGATACACCCATGTACATCGATTTGTCTCATAGGCCGAGTTCAGCCTCCTAATAGACGTAAAAACACTTTCTTTCTTTCTTTCTCTCTCTCTCTCTCTCTCTCTCTCTCTCTCTCTCTCTCTCTCTCTCTCTCTCTCTCTCTCTCTCTCTCTCTCTCTCTCTCTCTCTCTCTCTCTCTCTCTCTCTCTCTCTCTCTCTCTCTCTCTCTCTCTCTCTCTCTCTCTCTCTCTCTCTCTCTCCCTCCCTCTCTCTCTCCCTCCCTCCGTCCCTCTCTCCCCCCCCCCTCCCTCCCTCCCTCCCTCTCTCTTCGGTGATAGAGGAGCTGAAAGATATAAAAGAACAGATACGGACCATCAAGGAAGATGAGGAGAAGAAGTCATGGGCTGCAATCATATCCGAAACGCAAAAGAAAGTACAAGAGGCCGAAAAATGGATTGAAGTGGCTAAGAAAGGGAAAAGTAAGGAAGCTCCTTGTACACCTACTCTTATCAACATGACCCTCGAAGAGGAACAAAGAAGGCGGACAAGGGCACTCATGTGAGAGTAACTGGCCTCAAGGACATAAATGATGTGGAAAAGGAGGTCAAAACTCTCACATCCATGATGGGAATGGAGAAGCCTTTGCATACAAAGGCATGGAGAGTAGGAAAGAAAAGCGAAGGCCTTGGAGAATCTTCAAAGGAGAGAGCTCTTATATTGCGCTTCCTTCATTGGAAGAGAAGAAGGAATTCTTGAGGAAGAGACCAATTCTCAAGAAGACAGGTGTTTTCCTTGGCGATGACCTCACTCTCTCACAGCTTGCGCATATGAGAGAGGTAATGCCAGAGATTAGAGCGGCACGAGAGAAGGGAAAGCTAGCATTCTACAGAGATGGTCGGGTGGTGATTCTCGAGCGACGCACTACATGACGGTGCGAGACCTATGGGACCACATTGAAGATGGCTACTTGGAACTGTAATGGATCTATGAGGTTGGACATTGGTGCATTTGAGGACAGTTTCAGAGATAGAGACATTGTTTTCTTCTCAGAGACCCACCGGGCCCCTGGACAGTTGATGCCGCATGTGGTGGGATATAGATGGGAGACAGCCCACAGACTAAACGCGAGATCGGGACATGGGACTAGAGGGTCAGGAGGAGTAGCAGTGCTATTCAGAGAGGAGTTGCAGCCACTACTACATATCGTACGGAGAGATGAGGATGCTCGATATATGTGGGTGAGGCGGAGAGCTGACAGAGGTCGATTTTTATACATTGCCATATGTTACTTCCCTCTCAGTACGTCTGTATATGCTGCACCCAGTGGGCAATCACCTTTCTCTCTTCTAGATGATGATATTTGGGAGTTCTCTAAGGATGGTGATATCATTCTCCTAGGGGACTTCAATGCCCGAACGGGCAACTCACAGACAGTCTTCTACGACACTTCAGATGAGATGCTTAGAGAGATGGATGTAGGTGAGTTGGGGCTCGACAGATGCTCTCATGATAGAGAGCAGACAGAGTATGGGAGATATGTCATTGAGATGACGACTACGCATGGGTTAGAACTTAGCCATACTTAATGGCCTACACCGATTTCCTAGGGCAGCTGGTTTCACTTTCTTTCCACATAGACATGGAGCCAGTACAGTGGACTATATCATGACACAACCGAGCTTCATCCCCTGCATTCAGGATTTCACAGTGGGAGCTACACCAGATGGTGTAGCAGTGGATCATGCTCTTTTGACACTATCAGTCTCTTTTCAGTACAGTACAGCCCAGACATCAGTAGGCAGGTCATATACCCGTTACACATTTACACCAGAGACTGATTTCGTTTATACAAAGGAGATTTGGGACCGTCTACGCACACTTGGTCAAGGTCTCTCACTGGAGGAGTGCACCACTCTACTGACGGAGACATTGCATAGTGCCGCATCAGTGGCATATCCACACACCCGGCAGGTTCGGAGGCGACAGTCTGGGAGCATGCCCCAGAATAGTTGGTATGACGAGGAATGCAGAGAGATGAGAGCCCAGCTCCAGAGGAATCTTCTGCTAGGAGTTATCACTTACAGACAGTCTCAGATTGCTTTTCGTCGCCTTGTGAGACGGAAGAAGCGGGCTTACCTGGCTCAGTTGGAGCAAGATTTATATCAGATGTTCTTGAGCAGGGACTCAAGAGAAGCATGGCGACTTTTTCATGAGCACTCCACTCCCCCAACGATTACTTCACCTGAATGTATAGGGTCAGTATGCGACATCGTTATATATGGTTCCTGGACAGGAACCCCTTCCAGGCCCTGCAGAGCCGTGCCCAGCCACGAGCACTTTCTTTACCGCTCGAATGGTACAGAGGGCCATTGACAGGATGAGGACCGGGAGGGCATATGACCATGACGGTCTAGTGGCGGAGCATTTTATTCATGCTAGGGATATGTTGATGGAGGTTCTTGCAGTGTTGTTCAATCGTGCCATGTGTGAAGGGTTACCTGAGACTTGGAGATTGTCTACTATTGTGCCTATCTTCAAGGCAGGGGATCCTAAAGAGCCGGGAAACTACCGCACTATTATGGTTGGACACACATTGGCACGGTTGTATGCATCCATTCTTGAGCAGCACTTGAGTGATTGGGCAGAGGGTGAGGGTATGCGGGCAAAGGGTCAGGCAGGTTTCAGGAGGGGTTTCTCCACTCTTGATCATATTCTGACACTTAGAGCCATCATTGAAGAGGGAAGGTCACACGGGAAGCGGATTTATTGTAGCTTTGTGGACTTCCGCAAAGCATTTGACATGGTGCCGAGAGCTCGATTGATGCGCAGACTACAGGAGATCCGGGTACCCATAGAGTTGATGTGGGGGATTATGGCTTTGTACAGATCAGTGGTGGGACGAGTTTGCACCCCAGAAGGGGTATCTGATTTAGTTCACTCTACTATTGGAGTGAAACAGGGCTGCCCACTGTCTCCTACTCTATTTGGTATGTATGTTGATGAGGTGTCTGATTACATTGACAGAGAGGGTGATAGAGGGGCCGAGTTGGCAAGGACATGGATCCCATTGTTGTTATATGCTGATGATATTGTTTTGATATCTGACTCACCGGAGGGTATGCAACGACACTTGGATGCTCTACATAGCTTTGCAGAGGATAGTGGTCTTTCTATAAACCTTGGTAAAACCAAGGTTATGGTGTTTAACACCACACCGCAGTGGATCAGGAGATCAACACCTATTTTCACATATGGGCAAGAGGTTGTGGAGTATACAGATGCATACACATATCTGGGGGTAGTATTCACTGGACCGAGATTTTCCTTGAGGAGAGAAGCAGAGACTAGACTAACTAGAGCATCTGCAGCTTTGGGAGGATTGGAGAGGATGTGCTCGCAAGTTCAGTTTCAAGAACCCAGGACAAAGTTATGGCTCTTTGATACTTTGGTTGCCTCTACTATGCTATATGGGGTACAGGTTTGGGGACCTTCTATAGGTCAAGTTGGGTGGAAAGTTATGGAGAGGCCCTTGGTATCTATGATTTCTAGGCTGATTAGAGCCAAGGCCTCCGTACCACATGATATCATTCGAGCGGAGCTAGCTGCCCCCCCTATCGAGATTGAGGCACTCACCAGAGCAGTCTCCTTTGTACACAGCTTGTGGGACACTACCAGAGATAGATATACGAGGCTGGCCCTCGAGTCATCCAGACAGCTAGCCCTGCAGGGGGATACATCATGCTGGTTTGCACAGATGACATCATGGTTTCAGACACATGGTTTTACCATGGACAGGCTGCCTCCTTTCCAGTACTCTTTACAGACACCCCTGATGTACCTGACACGGGTGGAGATTACTATACTCATTCGTCAGGATCTGATCCAGCTGGACACCAGGAGGACATGGATTGAGCCTACACAGGAGTTGGGTACGAAGATGGCTTTCTATAGAGAGCATCTTCTACACCTCACAACGGATGGGTTTGTGACTCGACCTAGCTATATGGATACACACCTTTCCCATGCCTTGCGTTGTGCCATTGGCCAGTTGCGCACATCCTCACATCAGCTTGAGATTGAGACTGGCAGATTCAGAGGGGTACCAGCAGATAGCAGGATATGCCGTCTATGTCACCTAGAGCCAGAGACAGAGCTACATTACATATGTCATTGCACGGTATACTATGAGATACGGGGCCGTTTTCATTGTCTATTCAGAGACGGTTTTGGGCCTCTATCTAGAGTCATGAGTTTTGAGGATCAGATATGTCTTGGACTATATCTACTAGAGGTACACAGACATAGAGACACTCTATTGAGGAGAGCTGGAGGGAGACAGTCCAGAGACAGATTACGGATTTCTTTACACCAGACACTGGGCAGCTAGAGGAGCAGTCAATAGAGCATCTCGTACACAGCTCTGTCCACACTCATTCAGCCACTACTGGCACTCTCATAGACCGAGCAGTGGAGCTAGGGAGATCTAGACGACCGAGAGTGAGAGGTGCTACACAGTATCGACGGAGACTACAGCGGAGGATTCGAGCTCTACTTTTCAGACGCCCACAGTGCAGATGAGGATAGATCTCCTTCCTTGTTTATCAGCACATCCCTCCTATGTATCAGCACTGTGTGTATTAGTCTTGGTGTTAGCCTTTTCCCATCTATTTTACATCTTTCATTTTCAATACCACTTCCTTTTGTACTCAGATTTTGTATCAGATTCACCAGTTTTGTACTTTTGGTCTCATAGGTCATTTTGGCCTTCTGAAGACGTAAATATATCATTTCATTTCATTTCATCTCTCTCTCTCTCTCTCTCTCTCTCTCTCTCTCTCTCTCTCTCTCTCTCTCTCTCTCTCTCTCTCTCTCTCTCTCTCTCTCTCTCTCTCTCTCTCTCTCTCTCTCTCTCTCTCTCTCTCTCTCTCTCTCTCTCTCTCTCTCTCTCCCCCCCTTACTCCATCGCGCATCGGGCGCGCTCCCGTCTTCATCGCAAGTCTTTAGGCTCAGCACACTGAGCATTTTTTTTCATCTTCGAATGCAATGAGCGCTACGGCTAAGAAGGACGATTTGACAAAAATGGAGGACAAACTGACCATAGCTATCAAGGAAAACAAGAACATGGTGGACTCAGCCGCCTCTCAAAGCTCGAGAAGGAAGTAGAAACATATCATAAGGAGAGGGAAGCATGGCAAAAAGAGAAAGAAGAATGGGCTAAGGAGAGGGCAAACATGAAAGAGGAATTGGAGCTCCTCAAAGCTTCAATGGTCTCCCGAGGATGAGGAGGAGTAGCCATACTCTTTAGAGATGGACTTCAGAGCAGGATACAGATAGTCGCACGTGATTCACAGGCCAGATATCTTTGGATTCGACTGCAGCTCTCGTAGGAGCGGATCATCTTCATAGCATTATGCTACTTTGCTCCTTCTAGCTCGCGTTTCTCTATCATAGATCGAGAGGAGGACTCACCATACACTTGCTTGTCAGAAGAGATTACAGAGTACTCTGCATTAGGGGAAGTTTTCCTTATGGGAGACTTCAATGCAAGGACAGGCAATGATCAGTATGAGATATTTGACCCAGAAGACCCAGAGATACTACATACCATAGAGGATGAGTCTACAGCTCGAGCTTCAGCTGACCCTACACACACTCACTATGGCACTCACCTACTCAGACTAAGCTCTCGACATAATCTCGTTATCTATAACGGGATGACTCAGTGGCCTACCTCAGGAGGATTGACATGCATACCACACTCAGCCAGAGATGGCGGGGGAAGTACAGTAGATTACATCATGGGGTCCAGAGAGGCCATCCACCTACTTACCTCATTCACCATCCCACCCATACCCATTGGGGCCGATCACACATACCTCACACTCTCCCTGAAGGGAGACACCCCTACACGCATACCCGAAGCACGCATCCCACACACCACCATCCACTTCACACACGAGCTAGCTCACATATATGCGGCTCGAGTCGAGAAGGGTCTTCTCTTACTTCATCCTGACACTCCACTATCCCTACTCACCTCTCAGATAGCATCAGTTCTTCAGACATCAGCCATCAGCTCCTTCCCACACACCATCCATTCTCGTCACACACCTCCTCCCGGGACTATGCCACAACATCGTTGGTATGATGAGGATTGCAGAGATCTTTACCGCCGACTACGAGCTCAGCGAGCATTGGGAGAGATCACAGAGAGAGAGGCCAAGGGACAGATGAAGACTCTCACACGTCGAAAGAGGCGAGCCTTTGAGGAGGCACAAGAGCTTGAGCTATACCATCTCTTTATGAGTATGGACAGTGCTGCAGCATGGCACAGCCTACGAGAGCCACGCCCGACCACACCTATTGGAGACCCACACACATGGCATGATTATGCTCAGAGGTTATATGAGGTACCTAGGCAGCCTCCCATTCCCCAGCCAACTTGAGCCTCGCCCTACTAGTTCTTCTCTCTTCACAGCAAAGATGGTTGAGAGGGCCATACGACGACTGCGACATGGACGTTCGACAGACCACGCGGGATTGCAGAGCGAGCATCTCATATATGCAGCCTCCACTATAGCCCCGTTGATTGCACATGTCTTCAACCGGGCTATAGGAGAGGGCTTCCCAGAGGAGTGGACTAGGCACACCATTGTGCCTATCCACAAATCTGGCGACACCCTGGATCCAGGGAACTACAGGACCATCATGATTGGCCACACCATGGCCAAACTATACGGTGCCATACTTGAGGCAGAGCTCAGCTCATATGCAGAGACCGAGGGGCTACGAGCACGAGGCCAGGCAGGTTTTCGACGAGCTTTCTCTACTATTGATCACATCTTCATTCTTCGCTGCCTCATTGATGGGGCAAGGATGCGGAAGAAGAGGCTATATTGCTGCTTTGTGGACTTCCGCAAAGCTTTTGATACAGTGCCGCGGGAGAGGCTCTTCCAACGCCTCCAGAGCTTGGGAGTACCATCAGGGATGATTTGGGCCATCTATGCACTCTATGAGCAGGTGACTGGGAGGGTACGGTGTCCAGGAGGTATGTCTGAGGCCATTGCTAGCACCATCGGTGTTAAGCAAGGCTGCCCACTCTCTCCCACTCTATTTGGTCTCTACATTGACGAGATTGAGGACTACATTCTCCGAGCTGGAGGAGAGGGTGCAGACCTCGCAGGTACACATGTCCACATTTTATTATATGCCGATGACATTGTCTTGATTTCAGAGTCACCCGAGGGATTACAGCGCCACCTTGAGGCCCTGCATGAGTTTTGTACACAGAGGGGCTTGACAGTAAACCTTGGCAAGACCAAGGTCATGATCTTCCACACCTCCCCCATGGTGAGGAATGGAGAAGGATTCAGAGCTGGTGGTGGACAGATTGAGGTGGTCACTTCCTATGTCTATCTCGGAGTCACATTCACGAGCTTGCCTGGCCCCTTCAGCATGAGACAGGCAGCCACCGATAGACTCACACGCGGATTTGCAGCTTTAGCCATGTTAGAGCGGAGATGTCACCAAGCACACTTCCAGGAGCCCCGCACGAAGGGCTGGCTATTTGACACACTGGTCAGACAAGCTATGATGTATGCTGCGACGGTTTGGGCCCCAGGTCTCACAGTCACCAAGTGGAGTGCGATCGAGAGGCCACAGGTACGTATGATCTCGCGATTATTTCGTGGGAAACAGTCGGTGCCACATGACATCATCAGGGCAGAGCTAGCTGCACCACCCATGGAAGTAGAGGCACTATTCAAGACTATCTGCTTTATTCAGAGGATTAGGGACCTCCCTACAGATAGACTCACACACAGAGCTCTTGAGGCATCTATACAGATATCAGAGTCAGGATATGAGAGAGCTTGGTACACTCAGGTTAGAGTCTGGTTTGATAGTCATGGACTTGATATGGACAGATTGCCGCCTTTTCAGTATGACCCAGACTCACCTCACATCCACCTCTCTCGTCGTGAGAGGAATGTTGTGCTCAGACAGGATCTCTGGCAGCTCTACATTAGTCAGACATGGCACACACCACACATGGGATCGAGACTATCGCACTATCGAGACCAGTTCATAGACATACTAGCTGACGGTTTCATCCAGCTACCACGCTACATGGATACTCACATGCCTCATAGCTCGAGGGTAGCGATTGGCGAGCTGAGAGTCTCATCACACCGACTCGAGATTGAGACGGGCAGAGCCGCAGACATTCCCAGAGAGGAGCGGATATGCAGAGTATGCAGAGTAGAGATGGAGGATGAGGAGCACTTTGTATGCAGATGTAGCACATATGATGGCATCAGAGGCAGATACGAGACTCTGTTTGCAGGGCAGCCCACCCTCCGAGAGATCATGGACTCTAGAGACCAGCGACGGCTCGGGCGATTCTTAGTAGAGATACAGAGTCACAGAGATTCCCTACTCCAGCCTACTGTAGCACTCCATACAGGAGGGAGACAGAGTCAGCTCACTGACTTCTTTATTCCACGACGTGCTGCAGCCCTCCCCCCCTCAGCCCACACACCGAGCGGGGTGACTCTTCAGCAGGCTCAGATATCTCGAGCTAGGAGACGACCCCGTGCTATAGGATATCGGGCCCCGAGGCTTCACCGACACCAGATTGCGGAGATCGAGGCTTGTGACCATCGCGCCATGGAGGAGAGACGATCCCAGATGATGGCCGATCCCGTTGCAGCCATCAGGGTGGCCCTGACTCCACCTCCACCTATGTATCACATATTACACCCACCCACTAGCACAGGATGGAGCTAGTAGTCGTCTTAGATGCATTCTCATGGTTGTTGTACTACCCTTTTGCATATAGACTATCACAGATATCGCACTCCATACACCCCCCACCATTTTCATGGGTATCCCCACATGCATACTACGGAGATCTATATCAGCTTAACCAGTTTCTTTTGAGCACTTTTATCTTTTCTGATTGACAGAAGATACACCCATGTACATCGATTTGTCTCATAGGCCGAGTTCGGCCTCCTAATAGACGTAAAAACACTTCCTCTCTCTCTCTCTCTCTCTCTCTCTCTCTCTCTCTCTCTCTCTCTCTCTCTCTCTCTCTCTCTCTCTCTCTCTCTCTCTCTCTCTCTCTCTCTCTCTCTCTCTCTCTCTCTCTCTCTCTCTCTCTCTCTCTCTCTCTCTCTCTCTCTCTCTCTCTCTCTCTCTCTCTCTCTCTCTCCCCCTACACACACACATATACATACACACACACACACACACACATATATATATATATATATATATATGTGTGTTGTTATATTTTCTTTAAATATATAAGAATAAATAAGACAATATACACATAACAACATATAGAGTATATACATAATACACATATTATACACATAGTACTGAAAACTGTGTACATGCATACATATTACATACATATTGCTAATGACCAAAAAATCATGAGCTAAAAAGAAAAAAAAATATGATTGGAACATTTAATCTGTTCCAAAATTTAAACGATTTTTTTTTTTGGCAAATGAATTGTGATTTCTTTGTACTATGATCTCTATAGAAGTTCAATGTTGTAACCTAGAAAATAATCTAGCTCAAAGCCTTTTCTTGGTTTACATCTTTCCTTTTTGATGTGCAATCTTTTTCTACCTCCGTTTTGGAGAATGTGATGTTATATATACCCAAACATGGCTAAATGTGTTTTGTGTGTGCTTCGCTTCTTGTGTGTGCTTCGCTTCTTGTGTGCGCTTGCTTCCATGTCAGTTTGTTAGTAGTTACTGATGTATATTTATGAAAAGGCACAGAGAAGAACAGTATATATCAGTTACCGAGTGTAAGAAGTGTGAAGGCAAATACAACAGAGAATGTAATAATTCCAAGAAAATTTGATGATGCTGCTGCAGATACAATATTTGTAGGAATTGCATTCCTTCCAATATTCAAAAGAGACTCTACAGTTGAACGATCTGCATCTGTTGTTGGTATACTGTAGTCACAAAATATGAATTTACTTTAGTGCAATCCCTAAAGAGAACAACAGAATGGCAATATAATGCCCTTCTACAGAACTTAAAATCAGAAGATTGAACTTTAGTTAGATAAATGAAGATAAAGGCACTAGATTGGGGTTGAAAAGAGGGAGCACACAAACACCCACTACAAAAATTTCTGGTCTCTGTGAAGATGGTCTTCATGGAATGCAAATATGGTTGTAAGTCCAAAGTATTTGTGACAGAATATGAAAAACACGTTCATGATCAGGCATTACCTCATTGAACCATTCCATTAAAAAACATATATATTTACACAATATTTAGCTATCCTGATTCGGTCTAACAATCAGTATGGATGGTAAAAATGGATGTGAAAACAAGTTTTTCTTTGAGCAACAAAACTCATGTATTTCATTGCTCCGACTTTACTATGCATAGAAAGGGAGCTAGATAATTGATTCATGAAGCTTTATACATACGTCGTATTTGCACTTGCACAACTTGAGACCCCATTGCTATCAAGGGGAGCTCCTCTGCCAGGCCTGATGATGTAGACAAGACCAATACCCAAGCCGGCAGCAAGAAACATGGAGAGCAAATAATACAGCAAAGACCACCTAGTTATCCGCCCTGTTCTGTTCATAAGGCCGAGATATATAAATCATGTCCTAAATAATTTCAACACTTACAGTTCATGCCATATACCCTTACCCACTATCAGTATTTCTCAAGCTGAAGACACCATTCATCAAAGCAAGCATTATGAGTGGTAAGACAAGCTCTTGCAGTGCTCGAATCATGAGTTCTCCAGGATAACCTACAGATAGAGTCATAACAACCAGCACATACAGGTGGGATGATACAACTCGAATTGCAAAACCTTTACAGTTATCAGTGTTTAAGTTTTGAATTATATTACCAAACAAATTTTGCTTACCAATCAATTCAATAACCACCTTTGAGCAGTTTAAATTGTACAAACCAGCTCCAAGTGCGATCCCAATTGCAACCCCCAGCAATGTCCACCATAGAAAAAACTTCCTTTTGAAACATGTTTTCAGAATATGCTGCAGCCTTTTCTTCAAAAGATTCGTTTGAAACATCTTCATTGATGATATGTGGAATGTTAGAATTCAGCTTTATCATGAAATTAAATGCGGCTATGTAAGAAGTACAACTTGAAATCAAGTTTACAACACAAGATAAAAAACTCTTCCTAGACCAGGAGATTCTTCGGAAAGCTTGAATGCTGTAATTTTAAAAATTATAATGATGACAATAAAAGAATTAAAGAGCTAGTCCACCTAGGTGGGAAAACCTCTCTCAGTTTATGGAGTGGCTAGGATAGATAACCGAGACATACATCCTCAATGCCAAGTAAGCATGTATTTGATCAGTCTTAATGCTGCATCAAAAGGGTTATGGGTGAACTCTAGAGATTACCCAGCGCCAGACATCTTAACCACATTCACTCTGCTATGCACTTCAGATGCACAAAGGATATGTCTCTAAGACAGAAGTGCATGTCTAGAGTAGTTAGGATGCACACACACACACATATATGTATTGGAATGAGCTTGCCAAAGAGCATGAAGCGCTCCCAAGTTTCAAAGTGTGTACAAAAGAGCGAAACCCAGTGAAAGCCTCCTTATAGAAAGCATCAACAAAAAACATCATGTGGGATAAATGCTCTTGAAAGGAGAGAACCTGCCAGCACAATGAGAGAACAGCAGATGTAGGATAATGTTGAAAAGGAGATAAAATACACAAAGTAGCTACATTTGCAAGGTTCTCATACACAATTTATGGAGTGCCATAGAATGGAGATGCCCTCATGTACATAAGGAAACGGGATAAATGTAGATACTAGACATACAGGTGGTGCAGGGGGATGAAATGTGGGAGTCAGCAAGGTTTGTGGTTGCCCAAGCTGGTACATCAGCAGGGGTGGTCACCCCAATTATGCGCCCATGTGATGAAATTGACCAGGTGTAAGAGTCTGAGAGAGTATATGGTCATCCTTATAACAAGCCATCAGACGGCTGGTGGCTCAAGTAGACTCTCAGCAGAAGCTTGGTGACCCAAGTAGACTCTTAGTTAAAGGTTGGTCGCCCAGGAACACTCAGCAGAAGATTGGTGGCTCAAGTATACATTCAACAGAAGGTTGGTGGCCCAAGTAAACTCTCTGCAAAAGGTTGTGGCCCAAGTAAACTCTTTGCAAAAGGTTGGTGGCCCAAGTAGACTTTCAGCAAAAGTGTTGTCGCCCATGTAGACTTTCAGCAGAAACGTGGTTTCCCATATAGACTTTCAACAGAAGTGTGTGTTGGATTTTGAAGCCCACAATCAATATTGAGAGAGAATGTAGAGAGAGAGAGAAAGAGAGACAGAAACAAGCAGAGACAATGTATACAAGGGAGGTGGCAAAGGAGTAAAAAGAGCTACAAAATATAACTAAAATGGGGAAAAATACTTACAAAATAGCTTCTTTAACTCCAAATAGGGAAGAGTTTGAGAGCTAGGCTATGATACAATGAATAAGAGTGTCCGTGAGCACCTCCTTTTATAGCTTTCAAGGCACCCACGAAAATCAAATTGAAAAGCTAGTGAAACTCAACTAAAAAGCTTAAAATGTAAAAGGTCCAAAGCAAATCTTGCACCAAAAAAAAATGAAGCTCTAGATTGTGCTTTGCTTTTTTTCGATTTTATTTTTTCGCTTAGTTTTTGGGTTGATTGATTCTCAGCCATAGGATCATATGCTTTTTGTAAGTTAAATCCTGACCCTTGGTCCATCAATTGATGAAAAGCATACTTTGACCTGAAATTCGGATTTGACTTTTGAACCCCCGAGTCTCCTCCAAATTCATCATATGATACATCATTGGATAGCTCCTGTGGTACTTTTCAAATATGTGATTCAAAAAGTATCTGCATATGTCGATGAAAGTTGACCATCTGTTGATTAGCCTTTGACCACCTTTGACTTTGAATTTTCTGAAAGTATCTTCACCCCTTTTGTGGAAGGTTGCATTTCCAACATTACCCTTTTAACCGACACAAGGGGATATATGCCAAGTAGGAGTTGAGAAAATATTGTATAGGTCTTGTATATATTTTGCAAAGATCATGTCAAATGCCCACAAACAAACATAAGGACTTTGTACATAAAGAGCACTCCCATTCCACACATAAAAAGGAGAACTCAAACATCCGATACTCTTCTCAACCATGTCCTACTTGGAGGATAGAGACAAACAAAAGGATGATAAAGGGAGATAAAATGTAGGCTTAAACATGCTTTCTGAACTATTAAGGTTGATGAGGCCTTGATTATATGCTCTTATCCATATGTACCAACACACACACACACTGAAAAACAAGATGATAGGGTTTAATATGAATAGTTGATGGATGAAGTGTGATCATCCATTCCACCAATGTCACCTTGAAAATCTACTTCTGCTACATTTGCTTGTTCATCTTCCTTTTTGAGACAAAATTCTGTTTTATGTATCTTTCCGCCAAAAAATTTGAATGGGTAAATCATAAACAATCTGCCTCTTGTGGTTTGTTCTTCCACAATGCTTACATTTCTTGAATTTCTTCCCCTTTGCTGCACATGACATACCATTTAGATTCTCTTCTTCCCTTAATTTTTTCTCTCCCTTTTGGATTGCTGCCATTACTTTGTCAAGATTTGGACTAGTCTTGTTTTGTAGAATAGTAACAATCATACTATAGGAAGGAGGTAGACCCTTCAGAAGAACTTCTATTGCAATTTCCTCTTAAATAGGAGAGTTCATCCTGGCTAATGGAGCTATGTAGCTCTTAAACTTATTCAAATGTTCTATCACTGATATTTAGCCTCTCATTTCTAATTGGAAGAAGGAGATAAGAATTGGTACAAGAGTCTTGTGCCAAATAATCCTTCTAGCTTTATCCATGCTTCTCGTACACTGTTTATGTATGAAAGATGATGGATGTATTCATTACTTAGGCTCATACCTATAAGTGACAAGGCTTTTCTATCTTTAGATAAAGCCTCTACACTTGGTTCTTGATTTGAAATTGAAGTGGTAACCCCTCATGCTTGTATAGCCCCTCCTACTTGACTACTTTCTTCTCCACTAGTTGATGAAGATGAGGCAGCACTTTGAGCTTGTGGAGCTTGGTTTTGAGCTTCTTGAGCTTGGTTCATATAGGATTCTTGTGGAGCAACCGTAAATAGACAATACCTCCAAGTTCTAAGCCCTTAAATTCAGCTTCAACTTCATCCCATAAATTTGTGATCATGAGTTAGTATTGCAACCTTATTCACCATGTGTGAAAATTGTTTCCATTAAAGAGATCTATTCTGACCATGGAGAATAATGCCATATCTCTAAAATAATAACTTAAGCAAGTCTAATTTGCTAAAAAATAATGTCTCTTAAAAACTCTCAAAAACCTACTCTGATAACAATTGTTGGATTTTGAAGCCCACAATCAATATTGAGAGAGAACGTAAAGAGAGAGAGAAAGAGACAAGTAAAGACAATGTACACAAGAGAGATGACAAAGGAGCAAAAAGAGCTCCAAAATATAACTCAAATTAGGAAAAATACTTTCGAAATAGCTTCTCTAACTCCAAATAGGGAAGAGCTTGAGAGCTAGGCTATGATACAATGAATAAGAGTGTCCATGAGCACCTCTTTTTATAGCTTTCAAGGCACCCACGAAAATCAAATTGAAAGCTATTAAAGCTTAACTAAAAAGCTTAAAATGTAAAAGCTCCAAAAGTAAAACTTGCACCCTAGAGAGGGGAAAAAAAAAAAAAGAAAAAAAAAAAGAAAAAAAAAAACAAAACCCTAGATTGTGCTTTTGTTTTTTCAATTTTGCTTTTTCACTTAGTTTTTGCGTCACTTGATTCTAAGCCATAGGATCATATGCTTTTTCTAAGTTAAATCCTGCCTCTTGATTCAAAAATTGATGAAAAGCATACTTTGACCTCAAATTAGGGTTTGACTTTTGAATCCTCAAATCTCCTCCAAATTCACAATATGATATATCATTGGATAGCTCTTGAGTAGCATTTTCCAAATATTTTCCAAATATGTGATAAAAAATTTCTGCATATTTTGACCAAAATTGACTATCAGCCTTTGACAATCTTTTTCTGAAAATATATGCACCCCTCTTGTGGAAAGTTGCATTTCCAATGTGGTCCTCCATGTAGACATTCTACAGGTATAGTTGGTCATCCATGTAAACATTCAGCAAAACTCTGGTCGTCCTCATAGACATTCAGCACGTATGGTTGGTCACCCATGTAGACATTCAGCATGTATGGTTGGTCGTCCACAATCAATAATTGCTCTCCCATAAGAGAATTCCCCACAAAGTTTGGTCGCCCAAAATGTTAGAAGGCAGCTGGTTGGTCGCCCCCAATGTGATGGTGCAGCTTGTTGATCACCCACGGAAGCCAGCTAAAAAGTTCGTCGCCCCATGTCATACACTCCAGTAAAGATTGTTCATCCATGTAATATCCTCCAACATAGGTTGGTCGCCCATGCCATACACTCCAACACAAGGGGTTGTCTCATTCTCATATCTGAGCTAGACTATATGTGTGTGCGAGGCTAGGGAAGGAAAGACTACAAGAAGGCAAAAGGAAGAAGGACAAACGTGTTGGAATTTGGGGCCCCAAGATAGTTCTAATACTAAAACCTTTGAGCATACACACTTAATTAATCAAGATGATATGTGAGAGATAGAAAGAAAGAGATCTTGAGACAAGGATAGAGAACGTAAGCAACATGCTTACTCACTAAAAAATAGATGTCCAAATTACAACATGGGAGTACTACTCAACCATATGATATGGTGCACTCACTAATGGAAGAATAGCCAAGAAGATGATGATACAAAATTCAGATTATGCTGTTATAATCTGAGTGTGTGTGAAGCGAATGAGCAACGAAGTGAACCTAACCTCACAAATAGTGCAACAAATCTGAAAATCAGCAAACCCTTATTCTGAAATTAGGTTTCAGAAACCCTAAAAACAGAATATAAGGCTAACTTACAAAAGATAGCTGCCACCACCTTGTAGAAGACTCCTTGCTCCAAGAGAGTAGCCTCTTCTTCACCAAATCTTCACCTCCAAAGCTTCAGAACTCCCAAACTCTAGTTTGAGATTGATCAAGAAGTGTGCCCACATGCTCCTTATATAGTATTATGATCTCCCAATAAAACTAGCGATGAAATTTAACGAAAATCTGAAATTTTTTTTTTTTAAGCCAAAATCTGCGATCTCCTTTTTTAACCTGCTTTTCGTTTAAAAATGGCTTTTCTTGGTTAATTTAAAAACCATCGCTAAATTTGGCTTTTCTTTTAATTTGATCACCTAATTTTAAAGTGCTTTTGGTGACTTGACTTTATAATCTAGCTTTTCAAGTTTGGACTTCCATAAAATGCTTTTCCTCCATTTTGAGTTAAATTAGGGTTTGACTTTTCTCCGTGTTCCGACCTTGATGGAAAAATGTAGCATACCACTAGATAGCTCTTTCCAAGCTCTACCTATCTAGCCTAAAAAAGTTTTACCCAAACTGTACAAAAAATGCTAAGTCCAAAATGTAGAATTGCTCGAATGTGGACCATATGTACATTGACTTCCAACAATCCCTCCTTCAATGTCATATTGGTACAAGCTTAAGTAACCTGCACATCTATTCATGATTATCTCTCGTCAATGCTTTGGTAAATATATCTGCAACATTCTCACTAGAAGGAACATATACCAGCTCAATGTGCTTCTTTGCTATCTGCTCTCAAATATAGTGCTAGTGTACCTCTATATGCTTTGTCCTTGCATGATGCACTGGATTCTTTGCTATAGCTTTTGCACTCTGGCTATCTGAAAATATATGAATGGGTTCATGTACTCTTACATCTAGATAACTGAAAATCTTCCGCAACCAAACTGACTCTAAAGTAGTTGTAAATGTTGCACGATATTCAGCTTCACATGATAAAGTTGCAATAGTGGGTTGTCTCTTCGAAAGCCATGAGATAAGACAATCTCCAAGATAAAAACAAAATCCACTAGTACTTCTTCTTGTGTCTCTATCACCTTCCCAATCAGAATCTGAAAATCCTTTTAGTAACAAATGTGAATATTTCGAAAATACCATAGCATAATTTGAAGTTCCCTTCAAATATCGGAAGATCCGCTTTACTACTTTCCAATGTAACACTATCGGATTCTGCATGAACCTTGATACTTGAGAAACTGCAAATTGTATATCAGGACGTGTATTACAAAGATATATCAAGCACCCAACTGCTTGACTATATAAAGTAGCATCAAATGATTCTGCATCTGCTACCACCTGTAAAGACGCAATCTGATCCATAGGTGTTTGCATAGGTTTAGATGAGTGTCTCTAAAAGTTTCTCAATGTACTTCTGTTGTGTCATATAGATACACTCATCTTTAAACAGAAACTAAATCCCAAGATAATAATGCAAGATTCCCAAATCATTCACATCAAATGTTTGCTTCAATTGTTCTTTGAACATCTGCAAATCTTCATCTCTAGGACCTGTGATTATAATATCATCCACATAAATGATTGCTATAAACATCATACCTGGTTCAGCTTTGACATAAAGAGTTGGAGCTGCATCTGAGTTATGGAAATTAATGGATAAAAGATATGTGTGTATCTTTTCATACCATGCTCTAGGTGCCTGTTTTAAACTATATAAAGTTTTTATAAGCTTACATACCAAATGTTCTTTACCTGTCTCTTCAAAACCTCCTTGTTGCTGAATATATACATTCTCATGTAAATCACCATTTAGAAAAGAAGTCTTTATGTCAAGTTGATATATATGCCAACCAAAATGTGCTGCTAAAGCAAGTACTGACCTAATAACAGTCATCCTAGACGTAGGAGCGAATGTCTCATCATAATCAATACCTTTTTGTTGTGCATATCCTTTGACAACTAATCTGGCCTTATACTTGTCAATAGTACCATTTGCTTTCCTTTTGATTTTGAAGATCCATTTTACACCTATAGCTTTCTTTCCATAGCTACCAAGTTTGATTCTTATGAATAGAATCAATCTCTTCTTGCATAGCTTTTCTCCAAATAGGAATGTTAAGTGCATCTTTAACACATGCAGGTTCATCTTCAACTGTCGTAAGTGCCAAAATATCATGAATCTCAAAGTCTTCAGCAAAACTTACATGATCTTTTTGTTGTTGTTGTCTAGTCTGACTCCTTGTTCTTCCTGTAAAGTCTTTACACCACTATCTTTCCAAGTCTGATATAACCATGTAGGTGTATCCTTAAATAGTAGTGATGATACTCTTTCTGACCCTTGCTTCCACAAGTTCTGGAACTTGTCCTTTTGAGGTACTAGGACTTTCTGGAACTCTAACTTCTTCCATTTCTGGAACCAAAGTCTCATGTGGAACTGACTCTGTAGAAGGTTGTGAAATTCCTCTTTCTTCAACTCTTTCTTGAATCCTAGGAGTTTTAACTCCCTCCTGATATGGCTGAACATGTAAATCCAAATTCCTTCTAAAAAATCCATAGTCATTTTCACTAATGAACTCTGGAATTTCTTCTTCTTTATCATAAACCGTGAAAGAATAACTTCACCTGTCTCTGGAACATAAAACCTGTATCCTTTGCTCTCAACAGGATATCCAATGAAAACAGCTTTCTTTGCCTTTACATCTAGTTTGCCTCGATCCTTTTTCTCAACATGTACATAAGAAAGTGATCCGAATACTCTGAAGTAACTCACATTAGGTTTTCTACCATAATAAGCTTCATAAGGTGTGATTACCTTTAAAGCTTTTGTAGATGACCTGTTCAAAATGTGATTAATTGTATGTACTATGTGATTAGCTGTATGTACTGCATCAAACCAGAATTTTGGTGAAAGCTTTTTGGATGCCATCATGCTCCACATCATCTCAACAAGTACTCTATTCTTTCTTTCTGCAACACCATTCTGCTGAGTATAAGCAATAGTAAGGTGTCGAGTAATACCTTTCTCATCAAGAAATGTCTGGAACTCATTTGACAAGTATTCTCCATCTTTATCACTTCTGAGAATCTGGAGAGTTTCCTGACTTCCATTTTCAACCATAGCTACAAATTTCTTGAGCATAGGAAAGACTTCTGACTTCAACTTAAGACCATAGATCCATAAGTATCTTGTAAAATCATCAACGAATAGAACAAAATACCTCAAACCCTCAATAGAGTATGCTCTCATTAGTCCATTCACATCCTAATGAATAATCTGCAATTTCCTGGTAGCTGTAATATGACCATGTTTCTTGAAAGGTAGTTTATGCATCTTACCTTCAAGACAACCTTCACATATATCTGAATCATCTGGTCACTCGAATGAGGGTAAACTCTCAACCATACCTCTGTCTTTGATACTCTTGAGAGCTCCAAAACTTATATGTCCAAATCTTTCATGCCATAGCTTCATATCTTCCATCGGTGACGAAGATTTGACCGCATATGCCTGACTGATTTTTGACAAAATAAAAATCCCTCCTTTATGCTGACCTTGCAAAATACACTTTTCTTCTTTGTGTGACAAGATTTTACAAAGATCCCTCTCAAATACAACTTTGAAACCATCACCTAAAAATGCAGATATAGATAGCAGATTCTTCTTCATTTCAGGAACATATAAAACATCTGAAATCTGAAAATTACCACCTTCTCTTGTCTGTAGGGTTACTGTACCTATTCCCACAACATCCAAATCATTGCCATCTGCAATAGTAACTCTTCTACTTGTAGAATAGGAAAGAGAAGAAAACACATCTCTGCAACCTATCATATGCTTTGTAGCACCTCAGTCAAATATCCAAGGATTTGTTGAAAGAACTTGTAAAGCTTCCTGATCAAAAGCTACTTCCTCAATGGTGATACAGGCATAAGAATCACCTTGAGATTTCCCTTTTTTATCATCTTCTGCAACATTACCTGATGCCTTTTTCTTTTCTGCTGCAATTCTTTTCTGACAAGCTGATATAAAATGTCTAGGTTTCTTGCAGTAATAACATAATGCTTCCTTCTTCTTAGAAGATTTCTCTTTAGATGTAGTAGAAACAGAATCTGAAGTAGAAGGTGAAAGGGACTTACTTTCCTTCTTGGATTGTTTTTCCTTCTTCTCCTTCTTCTTCTTTTTACCCTTTGATGAAGATAAAAGTGCTTCTTCATTCTCTTCCATTCCCTTCAACTGATCTTCATCTTGAAGTAATAAGAACTCTAACTCTTCAAATGTAACCTCTCTATCTCGTGGTAAGAGTAAGGGTGGTTATAAAAGACCGATATGAGATAGGAAGTGAATTAATCAACGTATTTACCATTTCTTCATCAGATATCTCAACTCCTACATTTAGAAGTTGATCTCTTAAGTCAACGAGTCTCGTAATGTGGGTTTGAATTGACTCACCAACCTTCATCCTTGTATTTGCTAGTTGTCTCCTCAAGTGAGCTTTCCTAGCAGGATTTCTGCTTTGAAAAAGATTCTCAAGCTTCAACCAAGCTTGTCTAGAACTTCTGCAAGATATGATCTATGGTAGAATATGCTTTTCGACACTCATTGCTATGAATGAAAGTGTTAAAGCATCTCTAGCATCACATCTTGCCTCATCTTCAGTAGGAGGAACTTTGGGTAAAGATCTACCTGTGACTCTCGATGTAGAAGTGGTTACCTCTTCTTCAGTTGGTTCTGTGATAGCAACACCAGTACCTCTTGAAGTTGTTGTATCCCCTTCTTCGCCTTCTCGTCTGGGTCATGTTAAGGATTCATTGACAATACTCCATAAATCCTTTGTCACTAACAAATTCATCATCATGAAATTCCACATGGGATAATTAAAAGATCCATCCAACTTGTCCTCAATCTCAATTCTAATCTCACTCATCTTAACTAAGTGTGTATGTCAATTATCCTCTGATACCAAGTGTTGGAATTTGGGGCCCAGGATCGTTCCAATACTAGAAACCTTTGAGCATACACACTTAATTAATCAAGATGATATGTGAGAGATAGAAAGAAAGAGATCTTGAGACAAGGATAGAGAACGTATGCAACATGCTTACTCACTAAAAAATAGATGTCCAAATTACAACATGGGAGTACTACTCAACCATATGATATGGTGCACTCACTAATGGAAGAATAACCAAGA